>PVKH010026653.1:0-13169 GCA_004027955.1 Chaetophractus vellerosus
TGGGTTCCATGCCTGGTACTTCCTAAAAAAAAAAAAAAAGTAAATAAGTAAAAGAGGCTTTTCCTGGTCTTTACAGCCTCCCTCCCTAAGGCCCTTGGAAGCAGGTCTGCAACCCATTACTGGGTCCAGGGCCCAGATTTGAGCAACTAACAAGGACAATTCTAAAGACCCAAAACAGGTTGAACCAAGAATCAAAGAACAGTAACAAAAAGCCTCCCACCATCAAATCCCTATGAAAGAGAAAAAGTTAGAATCAGAGTAAACCCACCATCATAATCAGATTCCTAGACACCACCAAAAAATTACAAGCCATATTAGAAAATGGAAGAAATGGACCGAGGAAAGGAATATATCAAAGCCCCAGATGAGACAAAGGATTTGAGACAACTAATTAACAAGATTCATGCAAATTTCCAAAATCAAATTAATGAGTTGAAAGACAATATGGCTAAAGACAGTTTTTGAAAAATGAAAAAAAATCATTAAGAAGATACTGAGCAAACACAAAGAAGAATTTGAAAACCTGAATAGAAAAATAACAGAGCCCATGAGAAAAAAGATGATAGAAGAGATTTAAAAAAACGCGTTCAAAGCAAACAACAGCAGAGTCAAAACGATAGAAGAAAGAATAAGTGAAACCGATGAAATTGAAGAGAGAGAACAGAGAAAGAAAATGGAAAATCTGAGCAGGGGCGCAGGGAGTTGAGGTTAACATGAAACACAACAACATATGTGTCATGGGAGTTACAGAAGGAAAAGAGAAGGGAAAAGGGGCAGAAAGAATATTTGAGGAAATAATGGCTGAAAAGTTCCCAACTCTCATGAAAGTAATGAACTTATATGTCCAAGAAGCACAGTGCAGTCCAATCAGAATAAATCCAAAAAGACCTACTCCAAGACACATAACTACTCAGAATGTCAAACATCAAAGATAAAGAGAAAATTCTGAAAGCAGCAAGGAAGAAGCATACTATCACATACAAGGGACTCCCAGTAAGACTTGGTGCTGATTTCTCATCAGAAAACATGGAGGTGAAATGATAATGGTATGATACAGTTAGAATATTGAAAGAGAAAAACTGCCAGCTGAGAATTCTTTATCCAGCAAAAATGTCCTTGAAATATGAAGGTGAGTTTAAAATATTAAGAAATAAACAGAAGCTAAGATAATTTGTAAAAAAAGAATCCACCTTTGCAGGAAATATTAAAGGCAGCCTTACAGCCTAAAAGAAAAAGACAGGAGAGAGAGGCTTGGGGGAGAGTATAGAAGGCAAGAATAGCAGAAAGGAAAACAAAGAGTGAAAAGACAGACAAAAATAAGATATGACATCTAAAAATCAAAGAATAAAATAGTTGAAGTAAATAATGCATTTGCAGTAATATCATTAAATGCAAATGGATTTAACTCCCCAATCAAAAGATATAGACTGACAGAATGGATTGAAAAAAATGAGCCATACATATGCTACCTACAAGAGACTCACCTTAGATGCAGGGAAACAAACTAGCTGAAAGTGAAAGGTTGGGAAAAGATATCCATTCAAACAGTAACCAAAAAAGAGAAGAGGTAGCTATACTAATATCAGATAAAACAAAATTTAAATGCAAAAAAGTTATGATATATAACTCATATATATATTAATAAAAGGGACAATCCACCAGGAAGAAAAAACAGTCATAAATATCTATGCATCTAACCAGGGTGCCCCAAAATACATGAGGCAAACTATGGCAAAACTGAAGGGAGAAATAAATATCTCACAATAACAGCTGGAGACTTCAACACATTACACACATCATTAGATAGAACTAAGCAGAAGATCGACAAGGAAACAGAAAACGTGAACAATGTGATAAATGAGCTGCACCTGACAGACATACACAGAACATTGCACCCAAACTCAACAGGTTATACAGTCTTCTCAAGGGCTTATGGATCTTTCTCCATGGTAGAACACATTTGGGCCACAACTCAGCTCTCAATAAATTTAAGAAAATTGAAATTATATAAAGTACCATCTCTGATCATAATGGAATGAATCTGGAAATCAACAATAGATAGGAAAGGGAGAAATTCACAAATATGTGGAGGCTGAACAACACACTTCTAAACAATCAGTGGGTCAATGAAGAAATTGTAAATGAAATTAGTAAATCTATTTAGATTAATGAAAATGAGAACACAGCTTTTCAAAACTTATGGGATACAGCAAAGGCAGTGCTAAGAGGGAAATTTATAGCCCTAAACTCCTATATTAAAAAAGAAGAAAGAGCTAAAACTTAAAGATCTAACTGAACAACTGGAGAAACTAGAAAAAGAACAGCAAATCATTCCCAAAGCAAACAGGAGGAAAGAAATAATAAAGATTAGAGCAGAAATAAATGAAATTGAGGGGAGAAAAAAAAACAATAAAGAAAATCAACAAAACCTAAAGCTGGTTCTTTGAGATCGATAAAATTGACAAACCCTTTGCTAGACTAACAAATAAAAAAAAGAAGATACAAATAAAATCAGAAATGAAAGGGGAGAAGTTATGACTGACTCCACAGAAATAAAAAGGATCATAAGAGGATATAATGAGAAACTGTATGCCAAGATTAGAAACATAGATGAAATGGACAAATTCCTAGAAATGCAGAACAACCTACACTGACACTACAAGATATACAAAAACTTAACAAACCAATCTTATTTAAAGAGATTGTAACAGTCCATCAAAAATCTCCTGACAAAGAAAAGTCCAAGACCAGGATTTACAGGTAAATTCTATCAAGCATTTTGAGAAGAATTAACACCAATCCTTTTTAAACTCTTCCAAAAAACTGAAAAGGGGGGGAAATTACCCAACACATTTTATGAAGCCAACATCACCCTAATACCAAAGCCAGATGAAGATACTACAAGAAAAAAAAAAAATTACAGGCCAATCTCTCTGACAATAGGTGCAAAATACTTGCAAATAGACTCCAACAGCATATCAAAAGAATTATACACCATGACTAAGGGGATTTATTCCTGGTATTCAAGGGTGGTTCAACATAAGAAAATTAACATAATATACCACATTAACAAATTGAAGGGAAACACATGATACTCTCAATTGATGCAGAAAAGGCATTTGACAAATTCCAGCATTCTTTCTTGATAAAAACACTTTGAAAGATAGGAATAGAAGGTGTATCCCACATATAAAGGGTATATATGAAAAACCCACAGCCAACATCGTACTCAATGGGGAAAGGTTGAAAGCTTTCCCTCTAAGATCAGGAACAAGACAAGAATGCCCACTGTCACCACTGTTATTCAACATTGTGCGCTAGAAGTTCTAGATAGAGCAATTAGACAAGAAAAAAAAGCATTCAAACAGGAAAAGAGGAAGTAAAACTCTCACTATTCACAGATGACATGATCCTATACTTAGAAAATCTGAAATGTCTATGACAAAGCTACTGAGTTAAAAAAAGTTCAGCAAAGTGGCAGGGTACATGATCAACATGCAATAATGTTTCTGTACACTAGTATTGAACAATCTGAGAAGGAAATCCAGGAAATAATTCCATTTTCAACAGCAACAAAAAGATTCAAATACCTAGGAATCAATTTAACCAAAGAAGTACAGGACCTATATGCAGAAAACTATGAAACAATGCTAAAAGAAGTCAATGAAGTTCTAAACAAATGGAAAGATACTCTTTGTTCATGGATTGGAAGACTGAATATCATGAAGATGTCAATCCTACCCAAACTGATTTATAGATTCAATGCAATAGGAATCAAAGTTCCAACAGCCAACTTCACAGAAATAGAAAAGTCAATTACCAAAAATTTTTGGAAGGGAAAGGGGTCCCACATGGCCAAAAATTACAGCCATGGTGGAAGACTGTTCGGCAATTCCTAAAGAAGTTAAATATAGATTTTCCGTGACCCAGCAATAGCACTACTGGGTATACCCAGAAGAACTAAGAGCAGTGACACAAACAGACATCTGCACACCAATGTTCATAGCCACATTATTCACGATTGCCAAAAGATGGAAAAAACTAGGTGTCCATCAACTGGTGAATGGATAAACAAACTGTGGTGTATACACACAATGGAATATTATGCAGCTATAAGAAGAAATGAAGTCCTAAAACATATGACAACATGGATGAACCTGGAGGACATTATGTCGAGTGAAGCAAGCCAGACACAAATGGACAAATACAGTATGATTGCACTATTATGAACTAAATATATTGTATAATTTCATGGAGTTAATAACTTGAATATGGATCACCAGAAAATAAAATGAGGCTAAACAATGGAAAGCTGAGGATTAACTTGTACAAAATTAGTAAAAAGAATGTGTGTTAATCTTTGGAAATGAATGGAAATGTGAAAGCACAATATAATGTTTTAACTAGCAGTGCTATTATATGGGTATGAAAGGGGTGGAAAGGGTTAGTCTAAGGTCACATATATTACTAAAAGGAAAGCTAAAAAAATGTAACACAGGTGTGTATAGCAAAGTAAAACCTCATGTGAAATATGAATATGGATAATATTGCAAATACAAGACTGTTTTTCTTTGAAACTGAATTCAAATATATGGTAATATTACATGATATTAATATCAGACCAAAAAAACCATTATGCTAAGTGAAAGAAACCAGACATAAACTACTACAAATTGCATGATTTCATTCATATAACATGTAAATATAAGTCAATATATAAAGATTAAATTAGATTAGTGGTTACATAGGACTGGGGAAGAATAAAGGGATTGAGAGGTAACTGCTAAGGGGTGGGGACTTTTCCCTATTGAAGTTATGAAATTGTTCTAAAATTTTTTGTGGTGGTGAATGCACAACACTGTGATTATACTAAAGGCCATTGTAGACTTTAGATAGATTGTATGGTATATCTCAACAAAACTGCTTAAAGAAACAATCAGAAGCAATTATTTAATTAATTGTTTAATTGCCCGAGACAGTGGTTAACAGCTGGGGCAAACAATGAGCTAGCTGAAAAGTTTAAGTGTAAAAGCTGGGAAATGAGATGTACATAGAGAGCTTTGAAAGGCTCCAACATATTCTAAGGAAGCTAGATGGCCATACACATGTGCAAGACTGTGCACATGCTCAAGAAATGTTTGATAAGGCCCTGCTCTCTCACCCCTGGCTAACCTTGAGGGAGGAAATGAAGGATAAGACAGGAGTTGCAAACAGCCTTGCTGAGTTTTGAAGGCATGCCCCAATATGCACACAGAGCACCTTGGCAAAGACTGGGAGTCTTTATTAGTTTCAACCATTTAAGGAAATTTCTATCTAATCATTAGCTGGCCAGTAAGCTAACCAATCAGAGACTTCAGTGGACACATCCAATAAAGAATACAGACTTTACAGAATTAAATCAGAAAAGTCATTAAACTGAAGAACAAATAGCAACAGTGGCAAATGCTGGGGAGGGGTGAAAATCTGATTTCCAGAGTTGCACATTATATTATTTTAAATGTACAGTTTTCAACAAAAATTATGAAACATTCAAGGAAACAAGAAATAGGGTCCATACACAGAGAAAATAGCAATCAATAGAAACTGTCCCTGAAGAAGTCTGGTCATCAGACTAGTTACTACACAAAGACTTTAAATCAGCTATTTTAAATATGCCCAACAAAATAAAGTATGAAAATAATGTCAGACAAAATAATATTAATAAAGAGAATTTAAGAAAATAAAAGAACCCACTAGATATTCTGAGGTTGAAAAGTACAACATCTGAAATGAAAAATTCACTAGAAGGGCTCAAGGGCAGATGTGAGCAGAAGGAAGAATCAGCAAACTTGAAGACGGGTCAGTTGAGATTATCCAATCTGAGGTGCAGAATGAGGAAAAAAAAAAAAACAGAACCTTAGAGACTTGTTGGGTATCACCAAGCATACCAAAATATACATAATGAGAGTCCCAGAAGGAGAGGAGATAGAAAGAAGCAGAAATATTTGAGGAAATGCTGACAAAAATTTCCCATATTTGATGAAAAGCAATCTATATATCCAAGATGCTAAATGGACTTCAGGTGTCCACTCCTAGCCACTTAATCAAACTGTTGAAAGACAAAGAGAGAATCTTGAAAGCAGCAAAAGAGAAGCAATTAATCACATACAAGAGACCCTCAATAAGATTAACTGATTTTTCATAAGAAATCATGGAGACCAGAGGGCAATGGGGTGACATATTCAAAGTGCTGAAAGAAAAATACTGTCAACCAAGAGATTTATATCCAGCAAAATTATCCTTCAAAAATGAAGGAGAAATTATGACATCCCAAGTTAAACAAAAAAAAAAATGAGATAAGTTGTTGTTAGATTTGTCCTACAAGAAATACTAAAGTGAATCCTTCAGGCTGAAATGAAAGGACACCAGACAGTAACTCAAATCCACACAAAGAAATAAAGACCACTAGTAAAGCAACTACATAGGTAAATATAATGCCAGTATAAATTTATTTTTTGCTATTTTTTTCTTCTTCTCTGAATTAAAATACAAATGCTTAAAGCAATAAGTTTTTTCAGCTTGAAAACATTTTATTAAACTTTTTGGAATATTGCTTCCTACCTTCTAAGTTTAAGAATAAAAAAGCATTTTAATAAAACCAAATCTATACTAAATTTTCTTTCCTTTATGTGAAGAATGATGAATGAACTGTGCTTTAACATTTAAAAGCAAAGTATTTCACTGCATAGACTTTATCACAAGAGCCCAACAAATTCTAAACACACTAAGATCATTTCAAATGTCTTGGCAATGGTGAGCAATCAGCCTGTCTATGGCTTAGGACTCGTTTCCATGTTTGTTTCTGGGACTTCTATATCTGAGAGTTTTTCGTAATTTTCCAGTGTTTGCTGAAGTTTGTGGATGGTACTAAGAAGAATGTGTAACTGTTTCTTTCTCAATCCGGTTTATCTTCAACACTTTCTTTGATATGTGAAAGATAGTTCAATTCTTTTCCCAGAGCCTTTACAGTTCTTTAATGTTTTATGCCTATCTGGATGGTTCTGGATTACTTCTGCCAAAGCTTCATATTCTTGGCAATTTTTTCCATATTCATTTTGCTTAAAGAATTTGCCTTTTTCCACCCATTTTTTTCATGTTCTCTGGCAATGTTACATTCTATTCTATTTCTTCATAAAATTTTTTCATAATTTTCCATTTCCCTGAGATTCATATCATATATCAGGAATCTTTTGCCCATTTAAAATTCACATTGTGGCAGTGTGCTCAGCATGAGTTGGTATTGGCAATATCTCTCTTCCTGGGATGCAGAGCAGAACCATTTAATGAAACTCTTCACAAGCAGACTAAATCTCTGATCATCTCCAGCATCATCTCCATCAATTAGGAAATGCTTCTGTTGTCAGTCTCAGCTCACATGGAGTGTGCAGGGGCAGCAGTTGGAGATCAAACTTCCACAATACAGTTAGGTATACAGCCAAGTAGGAAGAGGCAGCAATACACACAGCTGCCTGCTCTGACAACTGAAATACACCCCATCACTGCTGCAGGACCCACGGTCCCCATGCACAGTGCATTTAGGAGTAAGGCCAGGCTGGTAGCAGCAGCCCCAGGTGCAGCCCAGGACTCTGCTCCCAAGGCACTGTCTATCTGGGTTGATGGACATACAATTTATAAAAATGTAATTTGTATGATATTAATAGCACAAAGGAGGTGGAATAGTGCTATGTAGGAACAAAGTTTTTGTATGCTATTTAAATTAAGTTGGTACAAATCTGACCTAAATTGATTTAAATTAAGATGTTAATTGTAATTCCTACAGCAAACACTAAGAAAATAACTTAAAAATGTAGTAAAACAAACAAGTAAATTAACATGGTACACTAAAAATGCCTGACACAAAAGAAGACAATAACAGGAGAAAGGAACAAAAAAAGTAAGACATAGAAAACATAGCAAAATGTCAGATGTGAATACTGCCTTATCAGTAAGTACATGAAATGTAAATAGATTTAAAACTTCAATTAAAAACAAGAGATTGGTAGAAAGGATTTTTTTAAAGCTTGATACAATGATATGGTGTTTAAGAGACATACATTAGTTTCAGAGACACAAATAGGTAGAAAGTAAAACAATGGAAAAACATACACCATGCAAACATTAACCCAAAGAGAACTGGAGTGACTATATTAATATCAGATGAAATTGACTTTAAGTTGAAACGTTTTGATAGAGAAAAAAGGACATTTTGTAATGATAAGTCAATTCATTTTGAAGTTAAAACACTTATAAACATATATGCACCTAACAACAGACCTCAAAAATACATGAAGCAAAATGACATCATTGAATAAATATACAATTCAAATATAATAGTTAAAACTTTACTACCCCACCATCAATAATGGAAATTACAACTATAGAGAAAATCAATTAGGAAACAGATGACATGGAATACACTATGAATCAACTAGATCTAACATAACTATAGAACATTCCAGTCACAACAGTATAATACATAATCTACTCTAGTTCACGTGGAATATTCTACCGAATAGACCATATGTAGGGCCATAAAACAAGTCTCAATAATATTAAAAGGATTGAAATCATACTAAGTATGATCTCTGACTGCAGTGGAATTAAATGAAAAATCAATAATAGAAAGATTTTGGGGGAATTTGCAAATCTGTGGAAATTAAACAGCACCTTCCTAAATAACGAGTCAAAGAAGAAATCACAAGAGAAATTAGAAAATACTTTGAGAGGAATGAAAATGAAATCAAAACATATCAAAACTTATGGAATGCAATGAAAGCAGAACTTAGAGGGAAATTTATATTGTAAACAGCTATCTTAAAAAAGAAAGATCTCAAATCAATAAATTAACCTTCCACCTTAAGATAACAGAAAAAGAAGAGCAAAGTAAAACCAAAGCAAGCATAAGGAAGGAAATAATAAACTGGGCAAAAGAAATTAAATAGAGAATAGGAAAACAAGAGAAAATCAATGGAACCAAAAGTTGGTTCTTTGAAAAGATCAACAAAATAGACAAACCTTTATCTGGACTAACCAAGAAGAAACAAGACTCAAATTGTCAAAATCAGGAATGAAAGAGAGGCCATCACTCCTGACCCTACTGAAAAAAAAAAGGTTATAAGGGAACATGATGACAATCTTATGCCAACAAATTAGATTACTTCTATAAAATAGACAAATGCCTACAAAGACACAAATGGCTAAAACTGGCTCAAGAAGAAATAAAAAATCTGAATATGCCTATAACAAGTAAAGATATAGAATTACTAATCAAAACAAAATTCACACAAAAAAGCCTAGAAGACTTCGCTAGTGATTTCTACAAAGCGTTTAAATAATTAACACTAATCCTTTAAAACTATTCCAAAAAATAGATGAGGAGGGAACACTTCCCCATTCATTCTGATGCTCTTGTAACCCTGACATCAAAACCAAAGACACCACAAGAAAACTATAGAACAATATCCCTTATGAATACAGACAATCTCAAAAAATACCAACAATTTGAGTTGAGTAACACATGAAAAGGATTATATACCTTGAGTGAGTGGAATTTATCCTGGGTATTCTAGGTTGGTTCAGCAAATGAAAACCAATCAATATTAACACCATGTTAATAGAATAAGGAGTAAAACCCAAATGATTATCTCAATAGATGCAGAAAAAGCATTTGACAAAATAAAAAATCTTTCATTATAAAAACATTCAACAAACTAGGAATAGATGGAAACTTCCTAACTGATAAAGAGCATCTATGAAAAACCTGGTAGCATCATACTTAATTGTGAAACACTGAATGTTTTCTCCCTATGATTAGAAATAAGATAAGGGGGCCGGCTGTAGCCCAGTGGATAGGGCGCCAGTTCACCACATGGGAGGCCCCGGGTTCAGTTTCTGGGGCCTCTCCGAGTGGGCAGACCGCCTTGAGAGGGCAAGCCGCCGTGGGCGGGGCAGAGCCGCCGTGGGCAGGGCAAAAAGCCGCCATGGGCAGGGCAAGTCGCCCGCAAACAGAGCAGAGCCGCCCGCGAGCGGGGCAAGCCGCCTGCGCAGTGAGCTGACTCAGCGTGTCGCCGCAACGGGGGGAGACAAAGCAGACACAGAAGAATGCAAAAATGAACACAGCAAGATCAAGCAGAAAGGGGGGGATATGTAACAAAAACAAACAAGCAAAAAAAAAAAGAAATAAGATAAGAATGTCCATTCACACCACTTCTATTCACTGGAGGTTCTAGTCTGGACAATTAGACATCTGAAAGAAATAGAGTGCATTCAGATTAGAAAGGAAGAAGCAAAACTGCCTCTACCAGTTCCCAGTACTGCCTGAAGAGAAGACAAGCAGACACAGAAGAACACACAGCAAATGGACACAGAGAGCAGACACCAAGTGCAAAACAATGCGGAAGGGGGAATAAATAAATAAACCTTAAAAAAAAAACCCACAATGGAATACCACTTCACAACCATTAGGATGGCTGTAATTAAAAAAAACAAAACAAAAAAAAAAAAAAACCAAAGAAACCAGGTACTTAAAAGTGTTGTCAAGAATGTAGAGAAATGAGAACCTTCATACACTGCTAGTGGGAATGTAAAATTACGCAGCTACTTTGGAAAACAATTGGTTAAACACAGTTACCATGTGACCAGGCAATTCCACTTCTAGGAATATACCCAAGAGAAATGAAAACATATATCCTTATAATAGCGTATACGTTATAATGTTCATAGCAGCAGCAGCCATAATAACTGAAAGTATAAACAACCTAAATGCCAATCAACTGATGAGCTGATAAAATGTGGTATAACCATACAATGGAATATTATGCAGCTGTAAAAATAATGAAATACTGATTCATGTTACAACATGGATGAGCCTTGAAAACATGGTAAGTGAAAGAATCCAGACACAAAGGGGCAGATATTGTATGATTCTATTTATATGACATTTCCATAATAGGCAAATCCATAAAGACAGAAAATAGATTAATAGGTGCCAGGAACTGTGGGAGGAGAAAATGAGAACTGACTGATATTGGATATAGGGTTGCTTTTTGGGGAGATGAAAATGTTCTGGAATAGGATTTGGTGATAGTTTCACAATTCTGTGAACATACTAAAACTATTGAATTGTACTCTTTAAAAGTGAATTTCATGGCAATATGAATTATACCTTAATTTTTTTTAAAGTTAAAACTTTTGATGTGAGTGAAAGCCCATATCTGATGAAGCAGGGAGCTAGCTATTGACTTCGTGAACACCAGAAGAGGCTTAAGACAAAGACAGTGATTCAATGTTGGAGCTTAATTAGAGATGTATATCAGAATCATCTGAGGATATTTTAAAATAGACAACAGGACCACTTTCAGTATTTTGATTTAGTGGGTCTGGGCTGGGATCTGGGGATCTTCAATTAAAAAAAAAAATTTCATCAGTGTTTGTATGCTCCATCCCCACCCTATCCATAAAATGTGGATAAGACTGAAAGTAGGATTTTATATATTCCTGGTTTAGCTGGTTTGGACTGCCCCAGTGCTAGGGGACAACATGAGAAATCAGAATCAGGAAATCCAGATGCCTCTCATTATAAGCCAAATACTGAGGTTTCTCTTCTATACTGAAGTTTCTCTTCTATACTCTAAGAACAATTGCTGTGCGCCCCTCATAGTTCATGAAAAATATTTTCAAAGTATATTGGTGGCTGATACTTCTTTCCCAAACTCATGCCAACAGCTCAACTAGGTAAGGCATGTAGGACATATTCAATAAGTGCTATTTTCTTTCCCTAGCCTATATAAATTTATATCTGAGCCCCTAATGCTTTAGGAATGAATAGCTTTCCCAACTCATTGCTTTGGAATATGTCAAAGATAAGGAGTAATACTGGTTAATGTAAATATAAATATGAATACTAGTGAAAATTAGAAATCTCCATTGCTGAATTAACATTATGTAAATCTTCTGTTGCTCACAGCCTTAGTCTTGGCAAGTATGAGAACACGAACTCTTCAGGGTTGTTCCAATAACAGTGGGTCCCCAGAAAAAAGAAGAATGACTCATGACAAGAATCCTGAGGAGTGCCTCAATCTGCCTCAATCTGTGGCCATGATTTATTATCTCCTTATCTCAGTAATGACTCCCACCATTTGGTCTAGACCTACAAGAGGCCATGCCTGACATTTGAGCAGAGAGATGGGCATGTCTGTCCTGAGTCTATCTTGGGCTCACGAATCACCCAGACCACTTCGCTGCAAGGTTATCCACTGCTTATACATTGGAAATGTTTGCATCCATAGCCAGGAACCAGGTCCAAGTTTAATAAAACCTGAACTGGCTGCCAGTTTCCAAGGACAATCAACATTAAGAAATCCCACTGCATGCTGTCTCAGGAATAGAGGGTTGATAAAAGGCTCTGGTCTTCCCAAGTATAACCTCAGAGCCACGAATGGCTCCTGACAATGTGTAAGACTACTGCTAATATTTCTGGGTTTGGGTGAGATGGGAAGAAAGCCAAAATTAACTATCAACGTGACCCTACAAAAATCACTTCCTATTTGTCTCCGTTCCTCTTCCTATAAAACAAAATGTTGGACAGTTTGATGTGACACTGTAAAAAGGAGAAAGAGGTGAATGGATTCTAAAGATTATTTTCAGGCCTAGAAATTTAGCTTCTCATACCATAAAAATCTAATGATTAGAGAATTGTCTGTAATTATTTTTATAGCTAATACATATTGTAGAAAATTTATTAAAAAGAGTATTCAAAAAATGTCTCCCTCTTTCATTTCCTTCAATCCTCCAATTTCTTAGCCTGGAGCAATGGTGTCAGACACTGTCCTAGGTCCTGGGGATAGAGTAGGGAGCAAAACAGCCCCTGTCCTCCTGTAACTTACATTCTTATATTTTGTGGAGAGACAAAATAGTTTCAGTACTGACATATTTTTTTTATTACATATCCCCCCCCCTTCTGCTTGCTCTTGCTGTGTGTCCCTTCTTCTGTGTCTTTTCTATGTCTGCTTCTTGTCTCCCCCCGTCTTTGCGGCGGCACACCGAGTAGGCCCTCCGCAGCGGCGGCTCGCTCCGTTCCTGGGTGGCTCCATTCCGTTTTCACGGGCGGCTCCGCTCCATGTTTTGCGGGC
>PVKH010026654.1:0-12800 GCA_004027955.1 Chaetophractus vellerosus
TCAGTCTGCCCTGATTAGAGAAAGATTGGGGGCCAAGCATTCACACTCAGTTACATCCTCATCACTTCTGTTGGCCGTTCCTGAATCACCCCCACAAAACTGTGTTGTTCTCTTGAGAGTAGAGTTGGAAAAACACTGACCTATGAAATGCTGCCACACTCAGAACCATCCCTTGTTATTCACTTTGGTAAATAATTCATTCCACAAACATACTGTGTAGGTAATGTGTCAGACACTAGGAATGAAAAGATAGTGTTTGCCCTCAGGGAGCTGGTAATCTGAGGAAGGAGTGAAACATACACACACAAATAAAACAACCACTGATTTTAAGCCTTTTCAATATCAATTCTCAAAACAACCATAAGAGATAGGAATGGTTTGTAACAGAAGAGAAGACTTCCCATCAGAGTTTAAGAGGTTGTATTGTCATCCATCCTGATTGACAGAATAGAGATTACCACCCTGGTGTTCTGGACTCCAAAACCCAGGCTTTTTCCTCTGATGCAGCCTGCAAATTGTTGTAAATCTACAACAAAGTCAGCACATTTAAACTCAGATTTAAATTTAAAATACAAATCACTGAGAAGGGAAAAAGCGTACAGAAACTTACAGATTAAATCATTAAAATCATCATCATATTAATACCACCTTACACAACCACTATTATTACACACCTATTATCTCCTTCCCTTATCACAACAACCTAGTGAGGTCGACAGAGCAGATAATATTACTTCCGTTTCACAGAAGTGGAAATAAATCTCTGGGATATTAATTGAAGGTACACCATAGGGGTGAAATTTAGTGGCCTAAGGGGAGGGGGCGGTGGAAACCTGTCTTGCAGGCTTAACACTATCCTTCACTAGCTGTGAGACTTTGGGCAAGTCAAATAACCTTTCTGGGATTCAATTCACTCATCAGTAAAAGTAGAGGGTATAGATTTTCATCCCTAAGGGCCCTTCACTTCTTTTTTTAAAAGTGTATTCAGTGAGTCTCCATTCAGGAAACACATAGGCATTTATTTTTATTTTTTTAAAGTTAAGTAGTCCTCCCCCCACACATACCTTATTATATAAGTGACATACTATGGTAAAAAGAAAATCAAATATTACACAAATTTATAAAGTTGAAAGAAAAAAATCGCCCATAATTCTACTCCTCAGAGATAACGGCCTTAAAATATACTTTCAGAGTTTCTTTTCTGCTATACACAAAACATTTCAGTGGGGCTTTATGGAGACCAATGGAGATCTCTCAAATTGAGCTCTCATGAACAGTGGGAGATTCCAGTCTGGGGGATGAAGCAAATGGCTTGTAAAGTATTACAATATTGCAAGTATTAGATTGAAGGGCTCTTCACTTCTGATATTCAATGAATCTCCAACTTGCTGAAAGTCACCCAACTAGTCTCTTGGTCAGGAAAATAAACCACCTTTTATCCGAAAGCTTTCTTCTATTTCATGCTGCTTGTTAACATTAAGTATAGGGAAACTGCTTATTGTTTGGGTTTCCTTGCATACATTTTGGTTATATAATAAAATTTTTAATTCAATCTATTTTAGTTATAATTAGACCAAACTGATTGTAAGGGAGGTGAATATTCCTTGGTGGTTAGAAGCTAGAACCAGCATGTAAATTCAAGAACCTGTGGGTAAAGGCACACTGGAGAAAAAGCTGGATGAATTTTAAATGAAGGACAAAGAGAAGTGATAGCATTATGTGACTGCACTACAGACTTTCTGCCCAGAAGGAGAGATTGAAAGATACACTTCTAGTACAGACAACAAAATTGGCAGAGCAGCAACATATCTTAGTGTTAGGGATTTTCATCTCCAAATATCTGCAACTATTTTTCCCCTCAGATAGCAAAACACTGACAACTTCTTGACTAGTCTTGCTGATAATTTCATTTCCCAGAAGGCAGAGTATGCAGTAAGGGGAACTCCTGCTCTGGACCCCATTCTGACAGAAACCAGTAGGTAAAACGGAAATGATTGGAACCTTGGGGAAAAGCAACCATGCGATCTTAGAGTTTGATTTAAGCAGTGTTCTGCCTATGCAAACACAAATGATTCTAATGAGCAAGAAAATGGGGAGGAAACTAAAGAAACCAGTCAGTGTGCTGTACAGGGACCTACTGTCAGGCTCTGAATTTAAAACAGCATGTGAAAAAGATGGTAAAAGGAGATACATAATCAAGCATGAGCATATGAAGGTAGCATAGACCTATTAAAATAACATCAGCCAGACTAAAGCATGAAATGAGCTGGGGCTTGTGAAAAGTGCTAAAAAGAACGAAAAATGCTTTTCATTAACATGAAATAAGGAAGAAGATCAATAAAGGAATAGGCCCACTATTTGAAGTTGAAGACATAAAATTCATTCATGAAAAAGAAAAAGCAAAGCATCTTTATTCTTTTGTTTCTTCCCTCTCGTTTCATTCTTATCTCTGCTCACATATTCACTTCCTCAGAGAAGACTTAGAACACCCTTTCTAAAATGGTTATTTCTGACATTCTCTAACACTTTTGTTCTTCTAATCACTGCCATTATTTTACATATTTAAGTATCTTCTTTCTCTTTCTTTGGAATATAAGCTCCATGAATGCAGGGACTTTGATTTGTTCACTATTGTTCACTACAATATATCAGGTATTACTCAACAAATATTTGTTGAATGAATGAAGGTCAAAACCTCTGGACTCAAAAAGTCAGAATAAATCCTAAAACATTAAAGACAAAATAAAGGGATTAAAATATAGGTAACATTTATTGACAATCTAGAAGGTGTCGTAAACTAAATATTTATATGCATTAATTTATTTAATCATCACAACAACCTATAAAATAGGCATTATTATAAGATTGAATAATTTGTCCAAGATCATACAACTAGGAAGTATAGAGGTAGAATTTGAGCCAATTTAGTTCAGTCCTGGATCTGAGCACTTTAGAAAAGAGAGTCTAAATGGTCTAGCTGCCAAAATGTCTCTTGGACTTTATGAACTATTACCAGAGACTTTATAAATAAGATTATTGTGCATTTAGCTGATTATCTTTGAGAAACAAGAAGGAAGGAAGGGATAAAGAGGAATGCCTTATGTTCAAAAGATAGCAGAGACTGCAAACTTTGGATCCATAAAATTGATGTTGCTAGGTGGGAATAGATTATATTATAATCTAAATTATATTATTAAAAGGCATTTTTGCCTTTGAGCATTTTAAAAAAGTGTTTTCTAGGAAAAAGTATAAATTCAACATGAGTAAGCTAGTCAGCCCAACCTTATTATTCTTTTCTGCAAGTATTAATAAACCAGTATACTGCGGCAATAGAAATAGGCTATCTAGATTCTAGCAAGGCATTTAATAAGTTCTTTATTTCCTTGTGGACTAGATGGAAAAATACATGTATGGGTTTAGGGATAGTGCTGGTAGATATTTTCATAACTGGATGAATCATTGCACCCAATGGCAGTTTTAATGAAAATGTGTCAGCCTGAGGAAGGTTTTACAGGTGGTACACAGTAGGCATTTGTCCTTGGTCTTATCTGATGTAACATATTTATCAATGAATAGAATAAAACTATAAGAAGGTAACTCTATCAAGAATATGGATTACTTGATATAGAGAAGGTGAATACATATATTTTAGTACAAGATCAGAATCTAAACGTTTTAACAACTAAAAAATGGACAATAACAATATGCAATTTGTTTGGAAGAATTGTGAGGTTCTGCTTTGGGACAAAAAAAAATACCAACTGCCTAAATTTGTGTTGACACATACGATACTTAGCTATAGTCCTCATGGGAGGAAAAAAAGGATTTACTTGGCAGTGAGTCAGTGGGAGAATATGGCTATCCAAAAAGAAAAAAAAAAAGGTTTAGGCTACATTAAAAAATTTAGAATCCTCTTAGAGAAATGGAGGACATAACATTTTGAATTGTTCACAGATTACTATGCTTGGTTCGGTGAGCAACATTTTGAGAAAGATGTAGATGGACAGATTACAAAACTTTCACTATTCAACATCCTGTATGGTAAGGGAACTTTAAATCATTCCATATGAGAAACGGTTGAAAGAATTTAAGAATTTACCCTAACAGTTGTTATATTTGATAACTGTATCAGAATAGTATAAACATAATAATAATTTAAATAATTATTCAGCATTTACTGTTTTCTAGACACTATACTAAGCATTTTATATTCATTAGTTAATGCTAACAACAATCTCAAAATGTGGGTTATAGATTACCCTCATTTTATAGATTAGGAAATTGTAGTTGAAAATGATTAAATAATGTGCCCAAAGCTCTAAGAGTTAGCTAGTGATAATGCTTGGATCTGAACCCAAGTCTGTCTTTCTCCAGTGCCTGCTCACTTATCCTCTACATAAGATAGTAATAAGGAAACTAAATTATATTCAGTATATATATACTATGTATTATGCAACTATGTGCACATGTATGTTTGTGTCCATCTATATTTACATATGTGATGATGAGATTATATAAAATAACAGATAATCAAAACTATGTATAGTGAAAGACTGGAAATAGATATTTCAAAATATAGAGTGGCTCTACTTGGGTATGGGAATAGAGCTATTTTCTTCTTTTATCTACTTCATTTCATTTGCCAAATCTTCTTACTAATCTTTCCTAATTGCATAAAAATCCCACCTATACTTTTTAAATTTAAAAAAATCAACTTTTTATATGGAAGAAGGATTACCTTTTTTTCTAAATGGCCCAACGAAGCTGAATTAAGATGCTGCAAGGTATAACGAGGCATATTTCAGTTTAAAAACAGAACCATTTGTGATGAAAATTTTCTAAAGAGGCAATAACTTCATAAAAGAAATAGTGAATTTCCTGTTCCTGCAGATGCTAACTTTAGTCTGGAACCATTAAAAGTTTATCATTCCCTGTGGTCAAGATTATAATTTCAAAGATCCAGAATATTAGAGATGTGAGCCAGAAAAGATTAATCCAAGCACTAGGTAGTTTAATATATCACATCATAGTCTGATCTTTCAGTCTGCTTAAGGAACCTTGTCATATAAGTACTTTTAGGAAAATATTTGTGGAATGAATACGTGAATGGATACGTTTAGAACAAGGGAAATAGCGCATGGATAATATTAGTTCCTGTACCAGACTTTTTACAAAATATTCACAGGCAGCAAAGACTAAAATAGAGGAGTTCATGCTCATTTGTTTACACTAGTCCCAGGGTACTCCTGGTGGTTGACATCTGAGCACAGAATAAGTGGTCCCTCCAGGAAGTGTCATTTGGATATGACCTCCTCTCGTGCAATCAACCTCCCTGCCCCAATTCCTTCCCTGTAAGCATCACTTTTTTCCTCTTTTTAACCAGGACTCCTACTACCTAAACTGAAAGCTCCAGGAAAGCAGGAACCATGTCTGTTTTGATCTCCCCAGCCTATATACTGCTTGATATAATAGATACACAACAAATACATATTAAATTAGTCAGTTTGGCAGATATAGTCAGGAAATTTTTCTTCTGTTATCCATGTATGGCCAGAAAGACAGCTTTTGATTTTGAATATCGACTACAATTTTATCTTTTATTTGTTATTCTTTTCTAGATTCATGCTTTCTATCCAATGCTTCGACACTGGAGCTGTTTTTTATTTAGAGTAACAAAAGCATTATGATTTCCTTTCAGGGTATAAAGTTGTCAACTTTTGTCAAGTGATAAGTGCATAATTTGAGTTCCTAATGTAGGAACCAGATAGAATTTTAGATGTAACCTCCTCCTTTTCCAAGGGGAACCCTATGTGCACTATCACTTGTACTACTACACAAATTGTATCAATATGAATAGGGCCTTATCACAAAACAACTATAAGAGAAGTAAATGTTTCTGCCAGCTCTTTCCAAATTTCATTCATATGACTGGAGGCTGTAGTAAAGAGAACATCCTAGTACTAAAAGCTACATATCAGTTTTACAGTGAACAATTTGGATAGGCTTCATTTATTTTTACTATTGTATGTATTAAAGTTTCCTCCTGACATTTTTGTAGTATCTCGGGAGAGGACCTACAATAGATACAGAACTTCCATGAGAAAATTTTTACTTTTTTTTTTAAGATTTATTTATTTCCGCTCCCCTCCCCCATTGTTGGTGCTCGCTGCCTGCTCTCTGTGTCTCTTCATTGTGTGCTCTCTGTGTCTCCTCATCTTCTTTTTAGTAGGCACCGGGAACGGAACCCTGGGCCTCCCATGTGGTAGGCAGACACCCAATTGCTTGAGCCACATCTGGTTCCCACCATTTTACTTTAAAAAGTATAATAAGATTTATTATTGAACAAATATTGTGATAATAGAAAGCACAGAGGGAAATATAGAACAAAAGCCTAAGAAGCTTGGGGAAGTTACTATACAACATTAATAAAAAGACAGGAAAACAATCAAAGAACTTTATCATGCAGGTGAAAAGACAGCCTACTCAATGGGAAAAATATTTGGAAGCTACATATCTGACAAGGGTTTAATATCCAGACTATGTAAAGAAATCTTACAACTCAACAATAAAAAGATAACACACTTTAAAAATGAGCAAAAGACTTGAATAGACCTTTTTTCAAAGAGGATATACAAATGGCTAAAAAACACATGAAAAGATGCTCAACATCATTAACTATTAGGAAAATGCAACTCAAAACCACAATCAGATACCATTTCACACGCACTAGAATAGCTACTATTTAAAAAACAGAAAATTGCAAGTGTCGTAGAGGATGTGGATAAATAGGAACACTCATTCGTTGCTAGTGGTAATGTAATATGGTGTAGTTCCTTTGAAAGCTAAGTACAGAATAACCATATAACCCAGCATTCCCACTACTAGTTATATACCCAAAAGAACTGAAAGGAGTCAAACAGATATTTGCAAACCTATGTTCATAGCAGCATTATTCACAATTGCCAAAAGATGGAAGCAATCCAAATGTCAATCAACCAAATGTCAATGTGTAATCAAAATATGGTATATACATACAATGGAATATTATTCAGCATTATAAATGAATGAAATTCTGATTCATGCAATGGCATGGATGAACCTTGAAGACATCATGTTGAGTCAAGCAAGACACAAAAGGAAAAATATTGTATGAGCTTACTGATATGAAATAATTAGAATTAGCAAACTCATAGAGTTACAATATAGAATATAGGATACCAGGTTCTAGGTTGGGGGTAGGGAGAGGGAAGTTAATGCTTAAGTTGTACAGAATTTCTATTTGAGTTGATTGTAAAGGTTTGGAAATGGGTGGTGGTGATGGTAGCAGAACAATGTAAATGTAATTAACAGCACTGAATTATATATGTGAATGTGGTTAAAAGGGGGAAATTGTAAATCGTACATATGTTACTAGAATAAAAGAAAAAACACAGTACTGTACAGCACAGTGAACCCTATTATAAAAAATGGATGATAGTTAACAGTACAATTATAAAAATGGTCTTTCATGGATTATAGCAAATGCACCACACTCATAGAAGGTGTTAATAATAGGATGATATATGGGGAAAAATACAACCTAATGTAAACTATGGACTATAATTAATAGTACAATTATAATATCCTTTTATCAGTTCTAACAAAGGTACCACACTAATGCAAAGTGCCAATAATGGGGGGAGGTATATGGGAACTCTGGGTTTTCTGCATGATTTTTCTGTAAGCCGACAAATTCTCTAAAAATATATATATTTTAAAAAAAAAGACAGGCAAACAAAAGCAAAAGATTTCCTTTATTCGTAGGTTGAACTTGAGAACATATTTAAAATATCAATTTACGGACCATATGCCTGGAGATTCTGATTCAATAGATATGGTCTGGAAACTGAAAATCTTTTATTTTAAATCCCTCCCCCCTCCAAGATTCTGATGCATAGTCATTTTGGCAACCATGAACTACATATTATGAATAAGAAGATAAGAAGAGAGCACCCTGGCACTAACACAAGCTCAGAATCTAGTGGATTTGCTAGCATGGGTATGAATGCTGAATTTAGAGTGAGGAGAAGCTGAAAGTCTTTGGAATATTTCAGTAAGAAAAATAAAGCCTAAAACTAAAGTAGTAATAATGGGAACAGAAAAGAGCAGACATTTGAAAGATATTTTATGGGTAGATTTGGCAGACCTTGATGTTCAACTATATGTTAGTGAGGAGACAATATATAACCTAACTAGAAAATAAATTAAAATTAAACAGCCTGTTTCTTGATATAGATTAAATGCTTATTAATTGTTAGGATCTTGCTCTAAATTTCAGGCCATTCCTCTTCCATTCAGACCATATGAAAACTCAAATAGAAAGTAACTGGAAAATAACATCACATTTAGGAAGGACTTCTTGATGGAATTCCTCTAGCTACCAGAAGTTTAATTATCAATATATTAAAGGTCCAAACATTGTCGTAAGGAATAATCTTGGACAATCCTTTTTACTTTGGCCTGCCTCTGGAATAAATCAGTGGGAAGAGGTTCATTCAAATCAAGGCAGGGCTTCCAAAGCACTCCTACTGTGCAACTCTTCCCAGTTCCATACCTTATATTAGAAGGGATTATCCATGCATTGCGTTCTATGACTATCAGAATGTAGGGAAACCATCTCAGAATTCAATTTCTTTATATATAAGTGTAGTTGTCAGGACCGTTTTGGTTGCAGATTACAGAAACTCAACTCAAATATGCTTCAGCAAAGGCAATTTACTGGTTCATAGATCTCTAGGAAGTTTAATAACTGGAATTAAGGCTCAAAATCAGCCTTCCTTGGGATTCATCAGCCAATAAATTCTTCTTTTGCCAGGAGCCCGTTCCTTAACCCCCTCCCCCCCCTTTTAAAAAAATTAATTCCAGGGACAGTCTATAATTAGCTCAAACTTGACCAAGTGACCATTACAAGACCAATGATCTATGGTCAGGGGTTCAGGGTCAAGTAAGAACACTATACAGCTCCTTTCTTAAAAATTTCAAAACACAAATGTAAAGGAATTTTTAATATGTTTGAAAGCCATTGAGACTGGGTTGAAAATATCATCCTACACAAATAGAGCAGATTCTATAATTTATAGTATTACTTATTATCAAGAGCATTTAGTTAAATGGTATCTGTCTACAAAAATATTAAAGTTTGAAAAATTACTCACATAATAGTTGTGGCAGTTTGAAATTATTTTATGAATCCCAAAAAGAGAAAGATTATGTTTTTAAACTAATCTCTCCCTGTGGGTGAGATACCTTTTGATTGCATTAAACTTGGTTGAGGGTGTTTTGATTAGATTACTTGATAAGTCCTATTTAGGGCTTTTGATTGGACTCTGTCCATGAGGCATGAGCCAGCTTGGTCTCTGCCCTCTTGATGGGTCTGATACAAATGAAACACAGAGAGAGATAAACTATAGACACAGGAAATGGAAGCCACCATTTTAGATCCTGCCATGTGAGAGAGGACTAGAGGATGCTTAAGAATGAAGCCTTCAAGTGGCAGGGCCCACAGAGCAGCTCAAGAGGAGACCAGCCCTGCTATATGCCTGATAGTTTACCGCTGAACAAGGGAATAAAGTGGAGCAGCTGAGATTGATAGAGGAGGCCCAGAAAGAGACAAGCCCTATGCCTGTTTGGTCACAGCTAAGCTCTGGGAACTGGGCTCTGAGAGACCAGTGGCCATCTTGCTTTGCCATGTGCCCAGACAACAGGATCAACAGTAGCTGAGTTTGGTGAGAAAGTACTTCTTATGGTGCCTCGATTTAGATGTTTCACAGCCTTGGAACTATATGCTTTTGTCCCAAATAAATCCACTTTATAAAAGCCAGTCCATTTCTGGTATTTTGTATCGGAAACCCTTTGGCACTTAAAAACAATAGTTTTCAATATATGTTGTGGTATTTTAAATTTTATAATATTTCTTGTTCATTTAAGGTCAAGAAAAATTACCTATTCATATTTCTACTCTTCTTTGTACACTGAAATCCTTGTGGCTTGGTGAATCAACATCATCCTAGGATTCCATATCAGTGTAATCATGTTTATCTTACAAATTAAAGTTAACTATATTACTAATTTCTTACTTTATAGAAAAAAAGGGTTTATACATTTTTTAAATGAAATTATATGCCAAAAGATAATTTTTGAGTATAGTTTTAAGTGCAACAAGGAATGAAAAAAAAATAGGCCAAAAACGAGTGAAAATGGTAATCCCAATATTTGAAGTTTTTGGGAGTCTGATTCTACTTTTTATTTTTTAGATAATTCTTGCTCATATATTTTTCCCCTAGTGTGTTTCTGATATTTGATGATGGAGTTATGCTCATGAAATTTTATCTGACAATTCTTGGAGGGATGGAATAAAGTTGGGCTCTCCAGAGTGGATTTTCTTTTCACTCTGCTGGACATAAAAGGCACAATTAGGGGCCAGTTTAAATAGAATTATTATCTTGGAGTTTTTTAGACCATTGAAATAGTGTAAATTCTTGTTGGAAACACAGTGATGTTGGTTTATGATTATTGAACTTTCAAGAGAGAATTTTTCTTTCTCTTCAGTCATGTATTTAAGACCTCCAATTTTCCTTGCTGTGCTCTATAAGGTGACTTTATTTCTAGATTGCCTTAATGATAAGAGTGTACCCATTTTGGATTCCATCACTAAGCCCTAGGCTTTGTCAGTTTTGCCCTTTGCCCAGACAGGCCATCAAAACTGAAGTTCATGCTTACCCCGCTTAGTAAATGCCCTTAAGATTAAAGATACTTCAATGCTCAGCTGATCCTTTGTCAGAAAAATCACATTATTATCTAAAACAATGTAGAAAAATGCTTGATAAAATTCAACATCCATTAAAGGTAAAAATCCAAAGCAAATTAAGAATAAAAGGAAAATTCCTTAATTTGATAAAGAGTATCTACAGAAACCTACATCGTAATGGTGACATGTTGAAAACATTTCCTTTTCAAGAGCAGGAGAAGACAAAGGTGCACACTATCACCATTTCTACACAATAGATGGAGAATAGAAAGAAAAAAATGAAAGTATAAGAATAGGAATTGAAGAAATAAAACTTACATTACTCACAAAAGGTGTATTTTTTTAATTTTGGAAGTCCAAGATAATAAACAGATAAATTAGTAGAATTATTAAGAAAGTATAGAAAATATGATGGATAAAAATAAAAATGCAAACATTAATTGCATTTGTGTACCAGAAATAAACATATAAACTACCATTTTTAAAAAGGGATTATTAAAATGATATAATTTTAAAATATTTTTTAAAAGTATTTGAGGATAAGTCTAAAATTTATGAAGAATATTTATGAAGGAAACTCTTTGAAACCATTATAGAAAACCTAAATAAGTTGAAATGTTAAGCATGTTTATGGATCAGAAGCCTGAAAGTCATAATAAAATATCCATGCTCTTTAGATTAATAAGTAAATTCAAAAATATTTCAGTCAAGTTTTAGAATGAGGCAGAAACAAACTTCTTCAAAGATTTACATAGAAGAGTAAAAGGCCACATTAGCCAAGATATTCCTGAAGAAGAACATGATAGAGGAACTTACCAGATATTTAAAGTCATTATAAAATTACAATAATTTAGGCAGTGTGGCATTAATGAGGGGATAGTCATAAGGAATAATAGAATAAACTAGGGAGCCAAAAATTAGATCATAAATAGATGGATACTTGATTAGCAAAAAACCTAGCTTTCAAGATCAGTGAGGAAAGAATGAACTTTTCAATAAATGGTGTTAAGGCTATAATTTTCTCTTTTTAAAATTTATTTTTAAAACATACCATACCCAAAAATCTTTTTCAAATCTATTAAATACGTAAATATGAAAAGCAAAATGATAAAATATTTAGAAGATAAAAGGAAACTTTTCCAAAGTAGGAAATATAAATTTCAAACATAAAAAGAAAATGTGCCAAACTTAACTACATTAAGATTAAGAGCTTCTTCATAGAAAAGCACCTAACAGAAGTGAAAAGATAGTTCACTAATGAGGAAAAGACATTTGCCATACAAATTAATATAGTTGTTTCCTACAAATCAATTAGTAAAAGACAATTCAATTTTTAAAATTTGGTTAAAAAGAGTAAGTAGATGATATATCAGCATGATGATATAGAATATCCCCTGAAAAAAACCTCCCCAGGGATTCAGCAAATAAAAGGACAAATCCTGTTTGCTTAGAACTCTAGAGGACAGTAGAGATTGGAGAAGGGACTCCACAAACACTGAATCAAAGAAAAAGAAAAATATCAGGTAAGAAACTTCAGTCCTGGACACAACAGTTCAATTCCTTTCCCCTCATTCAATCCTGCACAGCTTGGGAGCTGCTCAGAGGCAGCGGGCTCGATGCTTCCCACTTCCCACTGGGGACATAGACTATAGAGCCCTCACAGCAACATATTATAACCACACATACATCTAGGCACAGAGGCCCAAATCCACAGAGATCTAGGACAGAATGCAAGCTGTTGAGGAGTGCTGCATAGAAAAAGGCCACCAGGGTAAAAGTAAAAAGAGAGAGAGCATGCGCATGGTAGAACTGCAGCTGGCAAGTGGTGCACTCCTGCAACCCAGTTTCTGTTGGATGGACCATCTAAATACAAAGCAGGGCCCGGCTGGATAGCTCAGTGGATGAAGAGCTCGCTGGGAGACCACATGGGAGGCCCTGGGTTCGGTTCCCGGGGACCTCTCCTAGCGGGCGGACCGCCTTGAGAGTGGAGGCCGCCATGGGCGGGCCGGAGCCG
>PVKH010026655.1:0-13171 GCA_004027955.1 Chaetophractus vellerosus
AAAAGTAGCATACACACAGAGAAAAAGCCACAGAGACAGAGAGAAGGAACGCAGGAGCTCACAGAAGAAGCTCGCAAAAAGGAAGCCACAGACAGAGCAGCCAGAAGCTGAAGCAACAAGACCTGGAAGAGAAGCAGATGCCTCCAAGTGTTTTGTCAATAGAAGGAATCCAGGGTTGCCAGCAGCTGAACTTTGGTGAAACAGCATCTCTGATGATGCCTTGATTTGGACATTTCGCAGCCTCAGAACTGTAAGCTTTTAACCTAATAAATCTCCATAATAAAAGCCAACCCATTTCTGGCATATTGCTCCCAGCAGCTTTTAACAAACTAAAACAACTTCTGAGCAGAGACTTAAAATGTCGAGGGGCAAGCTACATAGGTACATGAGCACCAGGCAGGGAGAACAGTCAATGCTAAGGCCCTGAGACAGGAATGTGTCTGACATATCCAAGGAACAGCACGTGGCTGAAGCAGATGGGGACAGAGGGAGAGATGATGTAAGAGAGGAAGTAAGCCCAGATCAGGTAGGGCCTCACAGGCTATTGTAAGAAATTTTGCCTTTGTTTTGGATTATTTTGAACAGAGGAATGATAGACTTTCATTTTAAACAGCATACTGGGTGCTGTGATGAGAAAAGACAGTATGGGGAGCAGGACAGAAGCAACAGAAGAAACCAGGAGATCAGTTAGAAGCCTGCTGTAATAATCCAGACAAGTGAAGATGGTGGCTCAGATCAATGGAACAACAGATGGTGGGTATATTTTGAAGTTAGAGCCCACAGGATTTTCTGAGAAATTAGATGTGTAAAGGGAGAGCAAGATTGTAAGACAGCAATTGAAAGGAAAGAGAGGCAATTTAGTGAGTTGGGGATGAACACAGGTAGAGCGTATTTAGAAGGAAGCAAAGGAGTTCCATGTGGGACGTGATAGTTTTCAAATGACAATAGGATGTAGGAGCTAGTGAGGGAGAAGGGAAACCAAGAGCATATTTTGCCTGGAAGTCAAGAGAAGAAAGTCCATCTAGGACAGGGGTTCTTAACAATTCAAAAAGCATGATCCGTGTGGGGATGTGTTGGTGAGAGTGGGATATATTTATTAAATAATACGCAGTATAATGTGGACTTAGTAAGGGGTCCATGGTTTTTACCTGACTAGCAAAGGGATCCATGGAACAAAAAAGGTTAAGAACCCCTGGTCTAAGAGGAGGGAGTGATGGACTCTGTCACATACTGCTGTTGATGACCCAGTGAGGTGAGGATTGGATTTACCAGCTGGAGGTCAAAGGATGACTTTGACAAGAGCATTTCTGTTCAAAGGATGAGGATAAAAGTTTGATTGGACTGGATTGAAGAGATCAGTGGAAAAAAAAAAAGAATTAGAAAGGCCAAGAACTATTTCAAAGAGTTTTTTGTTGCTGTTGCTTTTTAAGGAATCAGAGAAATGAGGTGATAAGTGGAGGCATAAGTGAGATCAAGAGAAGGAGATTTTTTAAAGATCAGAGAAATAATGATTTTTTTTGTGTGATAGGAATGATGAGAAGAAAGACACAGAGAAAGGTAGAGATAGGATCTAGAGTCAAGATCTAACACATTAGATAAAATCAAAGATATTCTGTCTATTGTAATATGAAGAAAGCAAAAGATGTGGGTACAGGCTCTGGCAAGGCATGGTAGAGTGGGGACGTGGTTTGTGGAAGGCCTCTTTCAACTGCTTTACTTGTCTTAGTGAAATAAGATATGAGATCGGGGCTATAAGTAAGGATAGAGGAGGAAGTGTTAGAAATTTTAGGTAATAGTAGATTATGTGAATTATTTGTCTAGGTGAGTGGGTGAATGCATAGATTGGAAATATAATAAGATAGCTGGGCATTATTAAGGAGCAACTTAATTTAATGGTCATGAATTTAGAATGAAACCAGTCAACATGGTTATGTTTTATTCTCCAGCCACGTGCAGCCATGTTCAATTGCACAATTGCAGACACAGTGAGTTTTATTTATTTAGGATTGGTGTTTTTCCAAGAGATTATGATGAAACAAAAGACAGGGAAAGGTATTGTGGATGTTTTCAAGGAAGCAGTTAAAATGATTTATCATATAATTTATGCTGGTTATATAAGATAAAGGAAATAATATGGATCAGGGACCCTGAAAATATGATGGGATCAAGGATTGTTGGGACTGTGGTGTGGAAGGATTGCTGGAGTTAGAGAGCTAGGGAGAAAGGGGAAGAGAGCTGGCGAGGTAGGAGGTGTTCATCAGGGAGTGAATGCTTGAAATTGAGGTTGTGACAGTGTGTCAGTTATTGGCAATTATATAGCCAATATATTGACTTCAGAATCCTAGGCATGTAGGTAGAGTCTGAAGCTTTGAAAATGCATAAGGTATCCAAGAAGAACACAGAAAAGGAGAAAAACTGTGGAAAGATCCTTGCTTCCTTTGATTTTTCCCTCTAGGAAAATGTAAACCTCTATCCACCCCAACACTGTTCCTTGTGTCTCTGTTCATACTTTTCCTCTCTTTGAGAAAAGCAGCAAAATAAGAAAGCAATGAAGACGAAGCTGTGATACCCACGCGAAGGGAAAGGCACGACAGTTAAAGAAGCAAAGAGATATAAAAAGATGGTAATGGTCTTTGTTCATACTTTCTTCTGCCTGCCCCTGCCCTGTTCTTCCAAGCCCCTTCACTTTTAGCCATACAACATAGAAGACTATGCTTTCAGAGTATGTTTTTAGCTTTATAATTATTTTAAAAGTTTGGCAAAAATAGACTTAATACATACAATTTTTTCTGTATGGGTATCTTTTTAAGTACATGTCTATTAAATTGGCCATAAAAAGAAAATTTTGAGATCTGTGTATTGGAAAGAGCCAATTACTGTATCCTTTCAATAAACAATATTGGGTATGGGAAGTTTTCAGACAAATTTTTCTAGAAAGTATAAAGCAACACCAATATCGCAATCAAAAGCAAGAAAACCATCCAATGTGATATTGAAGGTGAAATATTCTTGTGTTAGACTATCTATCAACACAACCTTTGTGGGAAGTCTAGCTTATTAAAAAATATAAAGAAAGAAATTTCAATCCAGCTGATTAATCCTCTTTCTTTTCTACACAGATATTGAGTATCCTGAAGCTTCTGAAAAGAGATTATAGTCATGCCTAATATGACCACTGAATTGATGCACAAGCTTGAATCTTCTAATTTAAACCTTAGTTATAACTCTACCTTCTATATGCATAGAATGTCTGGTGCTGGGTTTTTGTTCATCTCTGTAATATGCTCATTGGAAAGGCACTTGGATATATTTTGTTCAAAGTCAACGGGACTTACATCAGCAAAAGATTTAAGCAGTATCTACAAAATGAACATTTAGTCTTATGTAGCTTGCTGCGACCAGCTGTAACAACCAGCTGCGTCTGCTCAAACTTCAGCCATCAGCCAGTTCCATCATATAATGGAATCTTAGTCACAGAATGCCTGGATAACAATGAACTTCACAAGGTCGTTTAAAGAAGAGAAACTGTACTACTGTGCTTAGGATGAACAGTTGATAAAAATACAGGGTTCTAAAGTGACTTTGAGTTTAATGAAAATAAATGAAACCACTGATATTTTATACAAAATAAATGCAGATGAAACACCAAAAAAAATAATAACTTTACTTGCAGTTTAATCAAATACATGAATTTTTGATCCATGAATGAAATCACTACTGACCCAAGGAATAAAGATTAGGAATATACAAAATGCATCCATACAGGCTCCATTGGTTGGGATCTCAAAATTTCACAAAGTGAGTGAGATTTGCCACTTAATGAAACTTCCAAGAATATCACCAACCAAGAAAAGATTTGAAAATATGCTAGAAGGGAAGATTTAAATCACATGAGAAAATATGACCATGGAATCACTAAATGTTAAAAATATAATATAATCCTTAGATTTATAGCATATAATAAAGTATAATGTAATTGTGTTAATAACAAAAAATGGTTCTGGTGACTAATGGGCAACCCTAAAAAAGAACTGGATAGTACAAATTATTCAACATCCAAGAAAGAAAGAGTACTCTGATTCTAAATTACCGGTCTTGATTTTTATGAAAAATATTCCAGTAGTGGAGTTTCAATTTCTCAGTGCAGTATCACACCAGACAGCCTGGTTATAAATAGCCTGTTGGGAACTGACCAAAGCCAATTTGTTCACTTTCCATTATGTTCTTTATGGCAGAAAGCATATTCTTCAGCAGAAAGAGATAGGTAAGGGCTATGGCACTGCTCACCTTGCTGCCAGGTAGTAGGATACAAGGAAAGCAAGTCTCAGACCAAATTTGGCGTTCAGAAAGACACTTATTAGTAAAAAGACAATAAAAATAGTTGTGCAGCATGTTCCATAAGATCAACGAAGTCCCAGATCTCTAGGTTGTTCTATGCACTAGCACTTCTTAGGAAAAGGTTCATTAGAGGCAGATGAGATGATATTGAAGAGGCAGGAGTCAGCTGACTGTCTCATCAAGTCAGAAGACAAAATCTACTGATAAGCATCTGATCTTGGGGCCCTTTCAGAATCCTAAGTCTAGAGCCTCATTCAGAAGGGCATAGGTCATTAGAATCCTTATAATTTTATGCCCTATTCCTGCAAGAGCAGGATACTTGCGCAATACTTTTGGCCAATTAACATCTTGCATATCACCCATTTCATCAATGTCTTGTAGTATATTTCTACCAATCGCTTTGTGTTATTACCGTTTTTGTGTTATACATTTGGGAGCTTGGTTATTTGGCAAATAGATTTCTACAGCTCTCAAGTCTTCATGGTGAGGTGTGAATTGTATTAGCATTTCTTGGTTCTCTTGGCCACTATTTAATGTGTTAATTTTAATTACATTTTATGCAAAAGTAGTATGATTGGTCTTATATTTTTACATGGATGTATGAGAGATCTTTGACCACTGCTATTTTTTAAGTGTCTTTTTTGGTTTTAGTTAAATATATAAGCAGCTCATATTAAATTCTTTTTTCTTAACCAAAACAGAAATTATCACCTTAGGCCTTATTTCTTCACCCAGGGCTCAGTACACCATCATCTTTAAAAGCACAGGTTTTTGTCTGGGATAGATATGGTTTCAAATCCAATATTTACCAAATCTTTGTTCTGTACTAATACTGGACAAATTTATTACTCTCCAAGACTCAGCTTTTTCACCATGATCTTCAAATTTAAATGAGAAAATATATACCATATTTATTATTATATCAGAAATTATATATTATTTTCCTTCCTTCTTTTCCTTCCTTCCTTCCTTCCTTCCTTCTTTCCTTCCTTCCTTCCTTCCTTCCTTCCTTCCTTCCTTCCTTCCTTCCTTCCTTCCCTTTTCGCTGTATGTACTGTATATACTATGATTGGCTTGCTTATTTTATAAATGATTTAGAAGCAGTGGATTCAAATTTAAAGTTTATGTTGAAGAATGTTATGCAATGTATTAATTGATATAATTTTTTCCTATATTCCCCTTATTGCAGTGCCATGCCTCCTTTTTTTTTTCACCACAATGACTGGCCCCAGAATTGCAACATGGGCACAGATAGAGAGTCTGGTTCTGGAGGAGATGGAAAACAAATACATCAACATTCTTAGCATTTAATTTTAGAAGTGCTTATGGAAGGGTAAAGGAGAGGAAAAAGGGTCAAATATGCATCCTGGTATAACTATTACAGGCTCTATTTAGAGAAGAGACTGAATTAGGGAAGGGTCAGTGAATGAATGAGTGAGCAATAACACAGGGGTGGGGGCCTTGGCCTGGCACCTTGGCTTTCTCTTGGGGGGAGGAGGCAGGAGGCAAGAGGAGGCATGGAGGGGGCTGGGGGGTTGAAGGCCATTGGACCCCCGTTTGATAAGAAATTCTAGAGAATTAGTCCTAAAGAATTTCTCATTCCCTCATGAGGGAGAGAAGGGAACAAGCAGCTGAATGGACATCCCCATTCATCCATGCCCTAATGAGGCATGAGGAGAAACCATACGATTTCCCATGTGGTCAAGATATCCCATGTGTCTCCCTGTTGTAAAACAAAATTGAAATGATTGCCTCTCTCTGTGTAAAATAAGAATGTGCGATATATTTTTAGTTCAACACCCATCACTAACTAATTTTAACTAGGTATTGAAATTATTTTTATTCAATATTTAATTATATGTATGAGTATATATATATATACTTCCAAAAATTATCTATTTTTGAAACCATACTTCTCATATTTAAGTTGTTTAATTGGTTTCAATGATCACCAAAAATCTTTTAAAATCTTAACTATCCAATGACTGACCCCTTAATTTGTATTCTGATAGCATGGAGTATATCTTGAAGTGATTTTTAAACAGGTTCAGGAGGATGTTTTGTTTTCTTGGGATTTGAATATGTGATAATATGTTTTGCTGCTTTTACATATGAAGGGATAAAAAGTTATAAGAACAAAATCTACTTGCCAAATTACTAAGCATCAAATTATATTACACAAAAACTGTAATAACAAGAAGAAATGGAGAGAAATACAATTATCATGATACATTTTTACACACATTTCTCTTTCTTATAGATTGAGTATTCAGAAAATCATGACAGAGTAAATATAATTACTAAGATTATAACTGCAAAGGTTAGTTGATTGCTTTCTGGCAATTACTGTTGAAGAGAACAATTAACAGATTTTTGTTCATTCATTGTAACTTGTTTTCTCTGAGTAGATACTTGTAGGTTGTTTCATAAATTCTTAAAGCTAAAAAGTGTTTCCCTAATATAACCAGGGTAAGTCTCTTAAACTAATGGAGAGCATGGCTATCTCATCTGATCATTATGGTGAGATCTTTTTTTAGCTTAGTAATGTTTTCTTCAATTATGTTTGTGGTTACTGTTTCTACTCATCCTGTTCTAGTTTATTCCTTTAGAGTATACGTAAATTTGTAGATTGAACCATCTTTCTCTGTCCTACATATCTGTGCTTTTCAGGTCTGTTTTGCCTCACTGTACTCCCTAAAAGCTCATTTCTTTTCTATGTTAACAATTTGATTTTTCTAGAGTCATTTCAGTTTTTTGTCTTCTCAGGATGGATTTGAAATATTCTCCATATTTTTATACATGTGCAAGCCTTCTTTATCTAGTACAACCCTGTTTCAAATAAGTGGAGGTTTTTTTTTTTGTTTTGTTTTGTTTTTTTGTCTGCAGGCCATCTGAATTTTTCCTTGGAATTTTCTTTCCTGTTTCACAGTGAGTGTGACTTACAACATATAGCCAACAAGTTTGTATATGCAACCGTGTTTAGAGAATTATTCTTCCTTGGAATGGCTTATACCAATTCTTGCTCCAGTAATATATTTTTCTCATTGATTCATTCTTGGCTTATTTATTTTTTACTCATCTTCAAATTAAAAGAAGTCTATAAGAGCCTGTATTTGCTAGCAGTAAGAGAATTTTTTAACAGAGTCAACTCATATGGGTGCTAGCGAAACTCTATTGTCCATTCTGTAGTTAAATGACAAGATGAAATATGCCACTATTTCCCAGCATTTGACAGCCATCTGGTACAGCTTTGCTAGATTTAGCTCTTACTCTCTAGTTCACTGATACTCTGAACATGCAAAATGATAATCTTCATCATGTGTCATAACTGGGCTCTTTGCCTCTTGCTACAATGCTTTACCCTAAAGTTTAGGATACTATACTGTACCAAAATTTCTTCTGTCCCTTCATTATCCATCTTTTAATGCTATGAAAGCTTTCAAATTGATTTAGGAACATTGAGAAAATTGTGGAATAAAGAAATAACTGCACACTGAGTTTCAAAAAACATTTGATTCAAGAGAAACACGTCTATCTGACTGTATTATTAGATAGTTTCCAGGACTCCAAGCCAAGGAGATAATGTGGAGAAAGAATCAAAAGGTCCAACTGTTTTCCAGTGTCTTTGCAGGCAGACTGGCTGCTCTGTGTTAAGAGGTAATGCATGGGAAAGCAACTGATTGTTCTCCTAATCCATAGTGAGTGAAAATTTCTTTAGTGTCCAGAAAATAGACTGTTGTCAGCCTTAGTTTTGGTTTTATTGAGACTTTGTTCTTCTCTCTGCCTTGGGTATCTTAGTGAGAAGTCTGAAGAGAGAAATGGGTTAAGGGTGACCTGTGAGATGCCACTTAAGCTGAAATTATCTGTATCTGCTTCTTTATACTAGACCTCAATATCTTCTCTTGAATTATTATAATAGCCAATTAACTAGCTCCCCAGCACTAATCTCCTCCCACTCCTGTCCTACTACATTGCTACGAGGCATATTAAAAAACAACACAACCCATCATGTCTCAACTTTTAGCTGCCACCAGACTAAAACGAAACCTCCTTAGACTGACAGAGAAAATCAGCAAAAATTTAGCTCTTCAATATTTTCAACTTTATTTACTCATCCATGATTCCTCCATGTTGCTGTCATTCTCATCATATTGAGTGTCTTAATAGTCTCCAGATACTTAAAGCTCCTTTGTCTCTCTGGGTCTTTCTTCAAGCTGTTCTCACTGTTTTGAATGTTCTTGGACATTGCCTTCATTCAGAAAACTACTATCTATCCCTAAAGACCCATCTCAAGTGTCATTTTTGCATTATAAATCTGTGGTATAATATTTCCCAAACTTCTGTGATAAGGAAACAAATCTTGTGAGATTAATGTTTTACAGAGCTAATGTGGGGGAAATAGTAGACTACAGTGCTGGTTACATTGGCAGCCTGGAGAAAGGGATCATTTTAAACAGGGAAGGATAAGACTGCAAATTTAGGTTGAATCTAGGTTAAATAAATGATCTGCAGACTATATAATGGTGCCCACACTTTATCCTGATAACTGTGGCACATACACAAAAAATCATTTAACAACTTTTGCAACTGCAGTGTGTTAAAAATTGCTTTATTCTTTTTTTCTTCCAAAAGAAAATTAGAGTAATAATGGATCAACTCAGGGTTACTTGCTCATACAGATGGCTCTGGTCCTCTGGTCCGGCTCATGTTTAACCTCAATGTACCACTTCCATCTTATGATTTATAGCTGCTCGGTCCATCCAACTTTACAGTTTAGTGCATCTGATGGACTCAAGTCATGATGGGCATTTCCAATGCATGGTCACTTGGTGTCCCGTAGTCAAGTGCTCTGTCTCTACCAAGGCACAATGCTAGGCCAGAAGCTGATTCTCAAAAGGAATATACTGCTCTATTGTAGATGGCTTAGCCTTGCTCCAGAAGCCCAGTGGCCTGTATTAAGATTCTTCCACTGGGGCTTGTCTTAAACTCCACATGGCATCTTCACCCACCACTGATATTTCTAGTACAAGTGTCTGCTGGGTCATATGGCCCACACTGCAGGTTGTTTGCACCACAGCCTGGACCTGATCAGAGCTCTTTCCTGCTCTGAGACCCCATTCAAAGTTGGCAGCCTTTCATGTCAGCTACTATAAGGACAATTGAAGTACTCACAGGAATGAAACATTCTGCCTTCAGGATGCAAAGAGGCCCACCAAATATCATATTTGTTTTTTTTGTGGTAGGAGGTGAAAGATACCATAATTTGTCTCATAATTTGGAGGGGCTGTTTCAGAATGATCCTAGGACCCCCAAAATTTTACTGAAATAGTAGTCCTTGGATCTTTGTAGGATTTAATTCACAACCTTTTGAGCACATATGTCTTGCTAAGGCATTCAACATGCTAGTTACTTCTTGCTTACCTGGCAAAATGAGCATAATATCTTTACTGTAGTAAAACACCGTGTTCTGCATGATCCCTATATGACCCCGATCACTTTGGATTATATTATGGTAAAGGTCAGGAGACCTTCCAGCAAAATGTAATTTTATATTTGTTACCTGTTCCATGTGAAAACGAATTGTGTGTGTGTTTTTTTTTAATTGGAATAGATAAAAGCACTCACCAAATTAATAGCCTCATACCATTGACCTGAGCCCATCTTAATTGGATCTAGGAATATTACATATCTGGAAAAGAGGCTCCAATTAAGGTTACTACCTAGTTGAGTTTGTAGTAGCCTACTGTTATCTTTCAGGATCTAACATCTTTCTGCAGTGACCAAATTGGCAAATTAAATGGAAATAAGATGGGTACTACTACCTGGGATACTTTAGATCTGATATGTCCAATTAGGTAGCCATTAGGAAGTTATTTAGATATAAATTTAAATAAATTAAAACTTAAAATTAATTTCCTCCATCAAATGAGCTGTGTTTTAAGTGCACAATAACCATTTCCATCACTGCAGAAAGTTCCATTGGACAGCACTGCTTTAGCTCCTTAGGAGTAGTACTATTTTTGGCCACACACCCACTCCAGGTTGATTTACTATTTTGACTGGGAGTGGGATGCAGTCTCAGAGGCTCCTTTTTGGACTTTCCCATTATGAAAATTCATAAACCACAGACCCAAGGACCTAACGTGAGGGTTGTATCATCTATGAAATATGTCAATCTCAATTGTACATTCAAGGGCCAAGGAAATGGCTATTGAGTAGGTCAGCAGACCCAACAGACCCACTATAAGCCAGATGTTGGGAAAGACTCCTTCTACTGCCTGGCCCCCACATACCTCCACTCTAATAGGTGGACCACGATGACACTTTATATCTCAGGAAGTCAGCATCAACTTTCAATTTAAAAAAAAAAAAGATTTATTTATTTATTTATTATATGTCCCCCCCTTTCTGCTTGTTCTTGCTGTGTTCATTTTTGTGTTCTTCTGTGTCTGCTTGTCCACCCCCGTTGCGGCGACCTGCCAAGTCAGCTCACCGCGTGGCAGCTGGCTTGCTTGCAGCAGCTTGCCCTTGCTCGTGGGGGCTTGCCTTCTCGAGGTGCTCTGCCTGCTTGAGGAGGCCCTGGGAACCGAACCCAGGGCCCCTCATGTGGTAAACTGGAGCCCTACCAATTGAGCTACAGCCGGCTCCCTACTTTCAATTTTCTAGCTGCTAAAAGAAATACCAAAAAATAGATCGGCTAAACAATAGGAATGTATTGGTTTACGGTTTCACAGACTGGAAGGCGTGCTTCTTCCTGGAGTCAGCTCTGAATGGCTACTATGCAGAAGGCACAAAATAAGGCATTTGGAAAATAGAGCTGGACAAGGCTTATCACTAGGACTCAATCTATTCATTACCTCCTCTGTGAGGCTATCTGTGACCAACATTCAACTTTTCATATTGGACTAGAAACCTTTCCTATATGTTCCCAATGCACCTGTGCAAACCTCTAACAAAGTACTTTATATCATATAAGGTAACAGAGTTATTTTCTGTTTTCCTGAATATAAGTAAAAATAGGAATAAATTAATAAACTGGCATCTAGGAACAACCATGAATCTTTGTGCCTTGGTGCTTATCTCTTTTCTTCTCCCTTGCAGGTTTCATGATTTTTTTCACTTCTGGCCCTAAGTTTTCTATTGTCAAAGTATCTGCTTTTATCCACCCTTGGTAGAACCATGTAAAAAGAAATTTGGAGTCATAACATCTGATTCTGTTATTTTCCAGTTGTGTGATCATAAGTAGTCATGTTCTGTGCCTGAAGTTTGGTTACCTTTGGTATAAGACGGGTATAATAGTGCCAGAGCCCACTACCTCAAAAAGCTGTTGTAAGGGATCAAGTGATAAGCTTAGATTATGGTTCTCCATTCTCACACTATTGTCATCTTGGGCTAGATAATTCTTTGTTGCAGGGTGCTGTCTTGTGCATTGTAGGATGTTTAGAAGTATTGCAGACCTCTAGATGCCACTAAAAGCCAATAGTACTACTACCACCCCCAGTTTTGACAACAAAAGTGTCTCCTGACTTTGTCAAATGTCCCCTGGTGGGCAAAATCACCCCAGGTTCAGAATCACTGCTTTAGAGAAAAGTACTTTGTAGATTGTAAAGAAGTGTACAAATTTTAGTCATTTTTTCAGTTCATATTTTATTTCCTCACCCAGCTTTGGCAATTGCTATGCAAGAACACCATTTAATCTTAATATTTTTGTATTTCCCATAAGGCAAGCCTAATACCTTGTCCTGGGTATGCCACCAATATAATTAGTAAGTAAATGTATATTTCCCAATTCTGTTCACCTAAATTATGACTCCTAGACAAAATATATTTCTTTATATTTACCTTACAGCTGTAAACTGAGAATTTTGGTTTTCAGAAGCAATTGCTGGTTTTACTAGTAACCTCGAAATTAGCATTAGTGGTGTACTACTCAGGATAGATTACGTTATGTTAATATACCAAACAACCTCAAAATATCAGTAATTTAGCACAACAATAGTTTACTTTCCTCATGCACAAGGACTGCCAATACTCTCCAGAGCAACGGGCCCCATGCAGTAAGTCAATGTTGCTTGACTTTGATTCCAGCATACCAGCCGGAGGCCTCCTCAGTGGATACAGTGGATACAGCAAAGAAAAAGAGACTTGTTGGGTTGAATGCTGCCGTGTCTGCCCTCAGCCCATTGGCCAAAATAAATCACATGACCCTACCTAAGAGCAAGGGGGCTAGGAATTGTTTAAAGAACAGATTGGCTATTTGGAAAGTATCATTGTCTTTGCTACATTTGGGATCTACAACTTGTAGGTCACTTCAAAATCACACAATTCCAGTCTTTATTTAAGAACATTTACATAACCATGTTTTATGTGGGTAACTGCTTGTGTGCCACGTCCTTTCATATTGCTTTCTCTTCTCACTGCCCTGTGATTTGCCTTAATGTTACAAACAGAAAAGCTATTCAAGGCCTCCACCCAACCACTCCCTACTTGTAAATTAACGCTTTCTCACTCTGCAACAAAAGTTACCACAGAAGGTTTCCTTTGTATGGAATATTTATTTTGAAGCTCTATTTTAATAGTATTCATTTTTAAAAGTCTACTATTCATTGGTTTGTGAAGAAAAAACAAATTGAAAACTGAATGTACTGATCTAGAAAATATATATAAATGTATGTCGCTAAGTATACACGGGGAGAAAACACATGGTCGTTTCATTTAATGTCTAATGCATAATTATTAAAAATGTAGCTTTTGTGGGAGGATTTAATTTAAGTCTACTTTGGGATGACAGCATGTGTATAGGAGATGGGGTGGTACATGTCCCAGACGTCTC
>PVKH010026656.1:0-13175 GCA_004027955.1 Chaetophractus vellerosus
AAAAAAATATGTATTTTTATTAGAGAAGTTGCGAGCTTACAAAACAATCATGTGTAATGTGCAGAATTCCCATACATCACCCCTTCACCAACACCTTAACATTGTTGTGGAACATTTGTTACAGATTATGAAAGAATCATCAGACTCTTACCACTAACTATGTTCCATGGCTTACATTTGGAATATATTTTTTCCATACATACCCTCTTATTAACACTGTATATTAATATTATCCATTTGTTATAGGTCATGAGAGAACAGTCGTATTTGTACTGTTAACCACAGTCCTCCTTATAGCACATGGTTCATTGTGTTATACAGTCCCATGCTTTGTACATTCTATCCAAAGTATACACTCAGTGGCTCTCACTTTCATCACAGAATTGTGCAGTCATTGCCCCAGTAAATTTTTGAACATTTTTTGTAGTTGACTGGTTGATTTCTAGCAACTTTTTTTTTGCTGGGAGAAGTACCAAAATAGACATCTGGATCAAAAAGCCACCAAATGTTTCTCAATATCCTCCGAAGTCTCCTTGAAAAAGTGCTTTTTTTCCTTTTTTAAAAGCAAAAGTTGAGAATTTATTGTTTCAACTGAAGAATTGGGGAGTGATGTGACCTCAGGCACTTCTGAATTTTGTGGCACAGATGATGTAATGAAACTTTTCTCTCTGCCTGTTGGCACCGCTATCCTCAGGCAGCTGTCCCTCCCCTCAGGGTGCGAGATGGCCACCCTCAGTTCCAGGTGAAGAAGTGCTTTCTAATGTTGTGACCCTAGAGGATGGTCTTCAAGCTCTGACTACTAGTAAAAATACTATATAAGTTAAGAAGGAAATAAAACTCAGACATATTAAGTACATTTTACATGACTGATAGTATTTAATCAGCTTATTTATGCCTTTAAACTTTATACTGGTATGGTATTTAAAATTGGTTAAATTTGTTATTTGTAGTCATTTCCACAATCAATTGGGCATTCTTTTTAGTATTCCCTTATTATTTTCTTGTTTCTATTGGAAACTCAAGTTTGACTTATAGTGTATCACTTCAACTTTTAGCATCTTTTCTAGAATGTAACCAATGGTAATTATCGGGCCTTCATATACTAGAAATCATGAATTAATAAATTATGAATTTGATGGCTAAAAACATAAACTGCAGGACCAAATTACCTGGATTCACATCTCAGCTCTGCCATGTGCTAGCTATGTGACTTCAGACAGATAAACCTCTCTCTGAATTTCCTGTCCTACTACATGAGAATAATGATAGTACCTACCTCATAGTCCTAGAGTACCTGGCACATAGAAAGTGCTATTACTATTACTACTGTTGTTGTTGTTGTAGCTATACTATATTTCTCCAAAGTCTTCACCCTCCCCGCTCCCTTCCCCAGATTCTTTGGTTGAGTCACTGAGTGCCTTGGCAGAGAATTGTAGGCATATTTTTAAATGAAAGAAGGATGATAAAAATGAAAACCAAACTAGGAAAAAAGTGATTTGACAGTATCTCTTTTTAAGAATCTTCTCTCTCCCCTCCTTTCTGTCCCATTTTTATTTTATGCAAGTTACTAGTTTCTCTTTTAAAACTTTAGTAACAAAGGCATGTGACTTGTAACTCATTTTGATTGACTAGGATTTTCCTTGGACATGCTGCTGATATGCTCCAGAAGTTTGGAGCCTGTCTGTATGAGTTTTCTGGTTGAACTAGGCTCAATTAGATTCTTTTTTTTTTTCTTTCTTTCTTTCTTTTGTTTTTTCTTTCAAATCTTGGAAACCATTTTGTGGGTCCTTAGTTGTAAGGCTGAATATGTTTGCTTAAGTAACTCACTTGGGATTTAATCTCTTATCTATTCAGGCTATATTAAATGAGAATTTGAAAAAAAGCCTCTTGCTGAGTGGGCTCAGTCATTGTTGACCAAATGTTTTGGCACAAAACGTTTTGTCAGTTTTTCAAGTGTAGTGTAATTTTGTAGTGACAGTGTGCTTTTCTACTTTGAAAGCACAATACAGGTGTGGCAAGTTTAACAAGGTCACAATAATTTTGTTTCTTTGTAAGTTTCTGTTACTCATCTGTTTGCTTAGAAGCAATGCTGAACTCCACTTCTGTGACTGTTTTGGCTAGAAGAAGTAGCAAGGTTTTTCTCTTTACGTAAAGCAATCATGCTACAGGTTATCTCCTCTCGGTGGATGTGTAAATCGGAGATGCAATTCCCTCAGACTACTCTTGGCTCTGCTGACCACCCCCCTCCCTTCCTCCAGCAAAGCAGATTTTTTCTTTAATCTATCCAGTCCCCTACTCTTTATATCGCACACAGCAAGCAGGTGGATCAAAGTTCAGTCCAGAGGAACTGGCTGCAAGAATTCTTAAAGACTGTAGATACCATGATTTATGAGCACACCAACTTCCTGTATGCAAAGTTAATAGAAAAGTAGAGTCATCTTAGTTCATAATAATGGGAGAATGAGACAACTGGAATTAGAAATAGATCTGTCTGGGACAGGCCCAGTAGCCAGAGCAGAGCCATGCCCAGACTCAGCCAGCTCAGTGATCATCCACAGACATGGAGGTGTGGGAGACCTGTACAGCTTGAGTCCTGCTAATGCTGTACATTTGTGCCAAGTTGTTGCAGATATTTGCTATCTCATCAGTGCTTTTTCACAGGGGGTATACCTCCCTAGAATTTAGATTACTAAATATGAAAAATAAAATTTTTGCCTAATTTTTCTTTTTTACTTTGGAGATAAGAAACCCTTAAAGAGGACCCAAATCACTATTCTTATTTTATACATTTGGAAACTGAAGCCAGAGAGGTTAAGTGATTTGCACAAAATCATACAAGACTTACTTGGCTGAACTGGAACTAACCCTGGCTCTCTGGCTTCCCAAATTGGTGTTCTTTTCAGTGATCCATGCTGTTTTGATTACCCATTCAATTAGCAAATGTAATTGAAGTGACTCTAATTAGTTTGGCTCCTAAAGGCTTTTGTGGTTAGTGTCAGACTGGTAACAAGGTTTGCTTTTCTCCCCCTCAAGTTTTTGAGTCGTGGCCAAATTTTGTCAGTCAAATTCTGCAAAGTCTTGAAGTCATCAAATTGAAGGCAAGTTTATTTGAGTAACTGGACACACGTGTCTCTATATTTCCCTGTCTATCTAATAAATATGCCCTCTGTAGTGCAAATTAGAGACTGCTATTACAATGTACTAAATGTATACAGTCATTAGGTATAAAGCAGTTGTGGCTAGTACAATGGTGACATTCCAGCTATCACTATCATTGTGTGTTTTTTCCGGGCCTGTGAGCTTTGACACTATTTTACTATATAATTGAAGGTTTAGCAGTATGCTGGCAATCCAAGCATCCCAAGAAGCAGATGCTAGGGATGCAGGGGGCTGATTGGGCACCCCATGTACTTGGCATTTGCATGAATTGGCAACTGCCAGCTCATGGGGCATGAGAAACTTGGAGGTGTGAAACACCCTTAGCTCTGTGGGCTAATTGTTGGTGCTCCACAGGGCTCCTCTCTAGATGGAATTGAATTTCCTTCAATGGAAGGGTACTCTCTTAATTCCGAAGAGAACCTCTGAAACAGATTCTTTGACCTCAGGGCTTACTTCAGTCCCTGAAAAAATTAAAGAGAAGGAGCTGTGATAGAAGGAAAGGCCACTGAAAGGTATGCCACCATTTTGCATCATGTTTACTGTATTTAAGTGAGGGGTGAACAGATGGGGCTAAGTAACTGTATTCTTGATACAGGCCAGGAATAGAGAATTATGACTCAAACAACTTATTTTCTTATCTCATCTTACTGAGCTGTGTTTTTCTTGAGTAAACTTGAACTGTTTGTCAGGGAATAGTTGTTTCTTTTTGAATTTTAGTATTTGGTTGTAGGAAAGGTTTCTGTGGAACTTAAACATTTCTTTGGAATTTGACAGGGGGAAAAAACACCTCTTTTTTTCTGGAATTATTTGTGTGAAGTCCCCATTATGAATCCAAATATACACGGTGAATGTGCCTCATTGTAGACTCTAAAATGCTGCGTTGCCTTTGAAATGAAACTTAGAAAGAGTATCTTTTTTTGTTTTGTTTTAGGGTCTGGTATGATTTTATAATATCATTTCTGACCCTGTTAATATATAAAGAGCTAGGATACTTGATTGTCTCAAATTTTAAAGAATGATTCATGAAGTTGCTTTATGTTAAAACTGCATTTATACAGAATTTGATTTTGAAGCTAAAAGTCTCTCATGGAAAATTGAAATGCAAATTCCTCTAGCTTCATATTTAGATTACACACTATGTTTGGCTTCCCATTCTTTTATTTTCATCAACTGCACATCAAAGACAGAAACGTTATATAAACGTCCACCACAGGCAGAGCAGAAGCATTCCCATTCCTAATATGCTTATGTGTCACTTGACACTTTCTAGTAGAAAATATGTTCAATTTCTAATATATGCATAAATCATTCATTGAAAAAAATCTTCAGCTACCTTATAGTCTTTTATCTTTTTTTTTGACAAAGAGAGAGAATACTTTAAAGGAGCTTTTGTGACAAGTGGGGTGATGGATTCTTTCTATTAAAGGAGAGTGTGAGTCCAGGAGTGAGCCCCTATCTCTTTGGTTGTTGACTGGCTGGCCACATGTATCAAGGTGTATGTGTAAGAGCGAGAGGTTATGGGTGAGAATGCAGACACCCCCTTGCAGCACAAGTATACATACAGAAATAGAAATGGAGAATGGACAGAGCACCTGTCCTTTGCAGTATGCGCATGGTCATTATTAAAGCAGAAATGAGGGTTGAAAATGAGAAAGTGCCTTGATGCCTGTTTGTGGGTCTCTCTTGATACATAGTTTCCACTTGTTTTCTGGTAGCTCATGGTAGTACTCACAGTCCCTGCAGTAAATGCTCATGTCCTTGTCCTGATCTTTTCTGATACAGGCTTAATTTTTTTTCTCCTGTTAATAAAAACTGGAGGGTGATGGTGATTGGGACTTGAGCCATTTTTCTAGGGGACTTTTTTTGCCTACCAAATCACTTGTGATTCCTGTGGTTGGGCTACCAGTTCCGTTATACTGGACTGTTTTTCTTAGTCAAAGCTTATACCAAAAAGTATGTTGTTTAAGAATCTGAGCTGGAGGAACCCATGAGAAGTGTGTCTGTTCCCAGGATTGCTGGGGTTTGCCCTTTCCCTCTCAACTCCCTTCACACTTTTCAAAGTAAACAGTGGATTAGATTCCATAGAAACTGCAGCTGTATGAGTATAAGGAATGGGCTCTTTATTTTAGGGAGTAAACTTTCTGCTTTGTTTTGTTTTTGGTCATTTGGAAACAAGCATTAATTTTCATTCACTGTCACAGTTATAAGCATGCATTAAAAAATGGATCCTATATATGCTCTGGAAACTGCTTACATTTTAATTTAAATAATGTGCCTTTGCAATTTTTTTTTTTTTTAAAGGTAGTGTCTTCCCCAGCAGATGTAGCTGAAAAAGCAGACAGAATTATTACAATGCTGCCCACAAGTATCAATGCAATTGAAGTTTATTCTGGAGCAAATGGAATTCTAAGGTATATATTTTTCAACTGTGGATATTTTCTTGTTAGGATAGCTCATGAATTCCACATCTGTTAGAACTATTAGGAAAGTACAATTAGGATTGTTAAATCTTTTCTACATTTTTTGCTTCCTAAAAGTGAGTGATTTTCTCTCTCATTGTAAAGGTTTTTTTCACTAAAGTTAAATATGTGACTATGTTCTTCCCCCAGTAACCCACTTTTGGGAATACATCTTTTTGCTTTCATTTATTTCCTTTAACTCTTTTGCATTAAACTAATCCTTTCACTGGTAACATGATCTAAGAGGTTTTTTAAGCTTGCATTTTAATTTATAGAACTACTACAAGCATAATTTTCTTATGACTTACAGAAATTCAGAAAAATATTTCTATGAAAAATAAAACCAATCTTTGGAAATAGCACCATTATTTAACATTTTATTTTATCATGCAAAGTAATTGTATGTCCTCTGGGTTAGTACATCTGTAGTAAGAACTTTGGGAAATTCAAATTAAAGGTTAGTTGTAATAATTAAAATAAAATATAACTTACGTCAGAGTTTCCTAGCCAGTGCTTATCTTACTGGCTTTGAGAACTTTCTGGTTAATTGCTGCCTGTTGCCAAACCGTTTTGGTTATGTTTGGATGACTGGTTGAATTCCCAACTTAGTTTTCTGGTCTTAACTGGTTTCTGTTTTGAACATTTTAACTATTGAATTTCATTTCAGCAAAGAGCTAGAACAAACTGGTAGATGCTTTAGACACATGAAGGGCTAAAAAGTTTAATTTCATGAAACTGTAATATTTGAAATTTGAAGTTTTTGCAAATTGAATTGGCTCTGGAAAGCTTCCAAACTTGGAAGCTAAAGATGCTTGGATATTAGGCAGAAAGCTGATATAATAAATGTTTCATTTTCAAGAAAGGTTGAAAACACTTATTTTGGATGGAGTCCTCAGGCACACAGTGCGTGAGGTCCTGAGACTTCCTAGCTGCCTCATTTCCTAGTCTGTTCCATTTTTGGCCCTGCTGTATTTCTCAGGGAAGAGGTACTAAAATTTGCACAGCCACACAACCCTACGTTTATTAATATCCTTTACTGAGGAATATGGTAGCTGCTACCAGAACAGTCTCTGCCAGGGAGTGCTTTGAAAGAGCTTGGCTTTACAGTAAACAAAATTTCCTTCTCATGAATGGTTTTTTATTTTCCTCTGGGTCAGGATTATTTCCCCACACCTAGTATGTATGTAAGTTTTTAGAAGAGTTCCCATTTGCTTAAATATTTAAGATCTTAAAAATATTAATGTTACACAAAGCTCATAAACTTAATATCCTTATTTTCTAGGTTACATAAAGTTAAACTGTACATATTGAGTATGTGACTTCTTTTTTGTGGAATATACCCAAGCATTGCATTTGAACCAGATCAATTCATATGTCTAAAATTGTTGTGTAAACCATTTTCTGTGCTATTTTTTCTATAGAAAAATTTATTTCTCTTTTTAGTAGTCTTTATAAATGATTTTCTATTTTTTTCCTTCAATATTTATATTCTGTTCTAATTTTCCAATCATAACTGTGATTATATGTTGTCTGGGTTAGTATATATTCATAGTAAGAACTTTAGGAAGTTTGAATTAAAAGTTAGCCTTTTAAAGAAATTATAATTTAGGTCACAAGATATAGGCATTGTCTAGGTTATAAGGAAACCATGTCCATATATATTCTGTACTTTCAGTATAAAAAATGTTTTGCTATAAAAATGCCATTTAAATATTGATATAAAAAATATATAAAAATATTGTTCCCTTTTCATATATATATATATATATATATGAAAAAGGTTCATTTGTATATTTTCCTTTCTGCTTGTTTGATGTCTAATTTTGTTTTAAAAAGTTGTACTATAAAAGAGTATGCCATCCTGAAGCAAATGGCTAGATCCCAGTTGCTTATGTTTATTATACCTCATGTAAATGACATGGATATGTGAAATTTGCAATACTGCCAGTTAAAGTCAAGTAAATTACATTCTTAAGGCTTAGCTACTTTACAAACAAAAATTTAAATACTATCAAATAGCCCTTTTAAAGTTAATAGGTGTTTTAAATTGCTTACATCTTAGCTTTACCTATATTATGGTTAGCATGTACTTTACCTGAAACCAGAATTTAAACCATGTAGTTTTATAGATTTTTTTTGGTTTCTTTGAAAGTGTTTTAGTTCACTTTGAACTATAATTGATCTGAAAATGAATAGGAGATTTTCAACCAGTCCTAACTAATAATGTTTTAATACTAAACCAAAGAATTCCTTAATATCTGGCAGCTTTTAGTGGATTCTCATTCTATAGGTAATTGCTTATACAGAGTTGTAAACTATAAATATTTTTATTTATTTACTTAGGAAAGTGAAGAAAGGCTCATTATTAATAGATTCCAGTACTATTGATCCCACAGTTTCAAAAGAATTGGCCAAAGAAGTTGAGAAAACAGGAGCAGTTTTCATGGACGCTCCTGTTTCTGGTGGTAAGTGGTAGCTAAAATATATGCATGCCTACTTCTTTTTATAAAAAGTAATAATTATGGTTTTGTGCTATCCAAGAACTTTCCAGTTATTTTTAGACCTGTTACAGGATTCTTAATTCCCTTATTAAAAACAAAAACAAAAAGAAAACTAATTGATGTTATTTAATACTCTCAAGATAGGTAGATTGCTGGTTCTAAGCTCACATAATAAAAGGATGTCACAACTTTGAAGAGTGTTGAATTTGTGGTCCAAATTGCTATAGATACTGATAGATCAGTTCCTAAAGAAATTTAACTTACCTGAACTGTTTCAAGAAATAATCCTGTTACTATTAAAGAAATTGAAGCAACAGTAAAGAAAAACTCTTCCACAAGGGAATTATTAGGCCCAGTTGGTTTTACAGATGAAGATTACCAAAGTTTGAAGGAGCAGATCATCCCAATTTTATAAAATTTTTCCAGAAAAAGAGGAAATACTTCTCAAGTTATTCTACAAGACCAGACAGGACCATTATGAAAGAGAAAAATTATAGGTCTGTATCAGTGAAGAATATAGAAATAAATAAAAAAAAAACCCTATATTAACAAATCAACTTCAAACATGTATAAAGGAGAACAAACACTAAACTAAGTTTGGTTTATCTGGGTATGCAGAGATGGCTTAATATTAGGAAACCCATAAATATAATTTACTACATTAACATTTTTTAAAAAATCATATGATTATTTCAATAGAGAGCAAAGAGACCTACTAATGAAATTCTGTTTATTATATCAAATAATAATGGATATCTGGATATTTGGGGATGACGGGATTATAGGAATTATGATTTTCTGTAATTTCCAAATTTTCCAGTTTTACTATGTAATTGGATATCATGTGTGTATGTGTGTGTGTAGCAGTATACCAATAGACAGCAGAATAGCAATTTTATTCCACTTATTTTACCTTGATTATTGTGGTCTTTGGAATTAAATAATAATTTAAATAATAATTCGGTTTCTTTTTTTTTTTTTCCCATAAAAAACTTAATGATTCTGTTGAAAGGGTGTCTTATATCCCAGACCATTTTTGGATATAGGTAGAGGTATAAATAATTGTTAAATCTTCTAATTGTTATATTATATTGGTTAAGTAGGATTTAGGAGTAAGATTTTCCAGTGTGGTATAAGCACTTTGATCATAAACTACTAATAAGCAGTTGTTAGCTTGGTGTTGGTTTTTTATAGGATGGAATTAATACACTTAATAATTCTTTTTTTGAGTGGTTCTTTAGTTGAATTTGAAAATTGGTGTGGTACATATGATCTTTCTGTTGGATTATCTTCTTTGGCTTCAAGAATAGAAGAATACTAATTTAATTTTTAAACATTATTTTACCTTTTAAAATAGTCTCATTTGTGAGAAAACTTTGAAATTACCTTTTTGTTTTTGTTAAACTATTTTTTTTGAACTCTGGTTTGTAGCTTTAAGGTGTAAAAATGCTAATTTTTGTGAATATACCTGAATCAGAACTCTATTATAGATTGAAAGCCTTAGTGAAGAGATAGTTTGTGATTATTTATTAGTTGACACATGATGTTAGGAGATTGGCCAATATATAATAGAAGCCTGTTTATATTACTTTTCTCACTAGTATTATTTATATATTTTTAGTGTGGTATTTTAAAAATTGCCCCACTTTTTTAGTTAAAAGAAAATAGAAGAAATTTCCTACATGTTAAATCAGCTGGTTTAAAAATCATTATATTTTAACTAAAGAAAATGAAGTAAAAGGGACCTGTGAAAAGCATAGCTTATTAAAATATTTAGTTTTAGACAACCAAGATGGGTCCACAGTTTTATGGAGGATTTATATTTATCAATCATGAAACAGAATATTTGAGATAATTTGAAGAAATACCTTTAAAATTTCCCTTCTTTTAGCCCTCCTCCCCACCCCTCATCTACTCCTTTTTTTCAGACTTAAAAAAATACATTTACATATGTATTCATATGTAGATACATACAAATATAGTAGCATTCTAAAATATAAATGGGAACATACTCTGCTTTACTTATGTACATATGTACCATGTGGTTAGGATTTTAAAGAGAAGTTTCTAAACCAAGATGAATTTAAAATTGCATGGATTTTTGAGCAAGTGATTGGTTTTCCTCAGTCCAGCCTTTTCCCCTACTTCCTGCTAATTATTATTCTGGGGAGTAAAATAAAAGGAGTCATTACTGCATCATGTTACCAGCCCATGGCATAACAGCTGGAAGATTTTCCCTAGGTTTCATTGTGATATTGATTAGATCCACTTTATAGAGGCTCCTTTATACATTGTACTTATTACAAATTATACAGTTTTATTTAGTTCTATATGGCTTTTAAAAAGCGAAAGCAAATGATCAACTTATTAATTACCGTCCTGAAACTAGTGTGAATAACCATCTTATACTTGAATAGTTATCACTTTGTAGTGTAGATATTACTTTATGAGGTACTTTTACATGCCTCAACCTGTTTGGTGCTTCTTATTTACTTATGTATTTATTTATTTATTTATACAAGTTGTGCATTTATAACACAATCATGCATACTAAAAAGGATTCCTAGGCATTGCCCTATTGGTGCTTCTTTTTGGAACAAACTATACATGCCTTTTATCAGTATTGATTGATTCTCTTCCTCCACTAGAGTTTAAAGTTTTTGAGTGTATGGACTTAGTTTTTTTCTTCTCTAATTGTTTTTTAATTAAATATTGAATATATAAATAAAATATTAATAAAATATGTGCGATACAAAGTATATTTGGAGCCCATATGAATCCCAACCAGTTTAAGAAACTGAACTGTATTATCTTTGAAGTTCTTGTGTGCTTCTCCCTGATGCTATTCCTTTTCCTCCTGCAGAGATGTAACTAGTATCCTGAATTTAGTGTCTCATTCCCATGCTTTTCTTTATAGTTTAACCTCATGTTTTTATCTTTAAATGATAGTTTATTTGGAATATTACAGAAATGGAATCATAATGAGAGTATTCTGTGACTTGCTTTTTTATTCCATGTTATGTTCCTGAGATTGATCCATATTGCCCCTTTGTGAGCATTGGAAAAAGGCACCCTCTCTGCCCTGAAACAGCCCCTCAGGTGAACAGAAGGCCCATTTATACAAAGAAAAAGGCCTTCCTTTCTCCAGGCAGATGTAGTCCTAAATCAGGGTTTGTAGCTTGGCAGGCAGAGTGTTGGTTGAATGTCATATGTTAGCCCCGATGTGTGCTATACATAAAATGTATTACCATCACTTGGTTGTTACGTGTAGTTCATTAATTTTAACTCCTGGGTAGTATTCTTCTGTATAGATATATCCCTCTTTGTACTTTCTACTGTGATGTACATTTAGATCATTCCAGACCTTTTAAAAATATTACTCACATTCTTATACATTGTGCAAGTATGTTTTTAGACTGTTTTCCCAGAACAATGCCTGGAATATAATTGATCATCAATAAATGTTTAAAAACTTACATTGAGTTCAACTGGAAAAACAACCATGTGAGGTAGACTGGAAAAGTGGCGATATTCCCATTTTACCAAGAGTGGAAGTAACACCCATTGATATTAAGTAACTCACCTCAAGATCACACTGTCTGTTGTTGGCAGAGTTGAAGACTAGTATGATGTTCTTTGTTTCATATTCCACTGCATTAGGAAATACTATTTTCATAGAGTTCCAATTTATTCTAAGAAGAAAACAAAGATTGCTAAATGGAAGAATGTCCTTTAACTTATAACATCATTCTCATTATTTGGGTAAAATATCTAGCAGTCAATGTGGTACACTGTTACAGTAATGGCCCCTAATAATTCACACCTCCCTGTATCCACACCCTGTTTCTACCTCCTACACTGACTCTGGGCTTGACCATGTGACTTGGTTTCACCAGTGATACGTTAACGAATGTTACAACAGGAAAGGCTTCAAAATCACTTTGTACATTAAGGCTTGACCTCTCTTGCTGGTGTAAACTCTGCACTACATAAAGAAGTCAGGCCTAGCCTGCTAGAGGCATGTACACCAATCACCAAGCATGTGAGTGAGGCTGTCCGAGATCATCCAGGCCAGGCAAGCTGCCAGATAATTGCAGCTCCATTAGTGACCTCAGGCCTCACCAGCAGATGAACTGCTCAGTTAGCTCTAAGTTGCTTGCCCACAGAATTGCTTGCCAATAAAGCCACTAAGTTTTGGGTGGATGTTATGCAGCAATAGATTACTGGTGCAGCTCATGTAATTAGTATCTCCATAGTTATGTAGAAGTTTAGTGTTATTTATAGTATCAATTAGTGTACTACTTTGTTTATTTAGAATACATGTAATAGGCCCCTTTTTTGGTAATAATAAACTTTATTTTTAGAGAAGTTTTAGATTTACAGAACAATTACGTCAAAAGCATAGGGAATTCCCATATAAACCCCACCCACCCACAGTTACCCAGACACGTAGTTTCCCCTATTATTAACATTTTACATTAGTGTGGTGCATTTGTTACAATTAATGAACCAATATTGAAGCATTGCTGCTAACCAAAAGGAGGATTATTTATTGCCAAAGTTACTAAAGTAAGGTTTATTACCAAGTGTAATGGTTTGAGTTTGATTTAATTATGAATTCCAAAAATATAAATTAGATTATGTTTGTAAGCTAATCTGTTCATCTGGGCATGATTAAGTTATGAGTAGGGTGTTAACTGCCACATCAGTGAGACGTTGAGCCCCACCCCTCGGTGGGCGTGGTCTCAAGTATAAAAGGCTAGACAAGAGAAAAGCAGATTGAGAGAAGCAGGATGAGAGAAGCAGAGATTTGGAGAAGGAGATTTGAGAAGCAGTTCTGATGTTGCAGTGAGCCGTTCGCCTGATAGTCTACAGCTGGCCTTGTGGAGAGACGCAAAGCATAGAAAGCCTCATGGTCTACAGCTGAACTCGTGAAGGAAACAGAAGCTAAGCCCGGAGAGAAACGCAGCCCCCCCCCCCCCCCCAACAGAGGAACCTGGAAGCCTGAACCCTGGAGACGTTGGCAGCCATCTTCCTCCAACGCGTGGACTTTGGT
>PVKH010026657.1:0-13172 GCA_004027955.1 Chaetophractus vellerosus
AAGAGTGAATGAGATTAAACTGGTTCCCACCTCAAAATTATTATTAATAGTAATAACTAATATTAATTTAAGCACCTACTGTTTGCCAAACATGCTTTTATGCATGATTTGACTTAATCCTCACAACTACTCCATGAGGTAAGCACTATAATTATTTCCATTTTATAAATTTTTAAAAGTGAGACACAAAAAGGTTATTAAATTACTTCCTCAAAGCAACCTACCTGGGAAGTAATGAAATTGGGATCTAAATCCCAGTTTGACTCCAAAAGCTCATATTCTCAACTATTCCTCTCCTCTCTAATGACTAACACCCCATCTTACTTTGCTGCCTTCATGTCTTCCTTTACCTTGTCAAAAACTTGTCATCCCATATGTGACTTTATTTGATCCTCTAATACCCTCCCAATAAAATCCATTTCCTTTCTACCTTCCAAATTCTACTTTATTCACTTCATCAAACATTCTTAGATACCTACCATACATGTTTAGCCTACACAATATAATACCTAGTTGCTGTCTTTTAAAAAAACTAAACAAAACCAAATACTGAAGATTCCTAAAATTTTCACTATTTAGGAAAATAAACTGCAGAACAGTTCAAAATGCCTGTTATTAACCTCAATTATTACCATTTAGATGCTTTTTAAAGCATATTTTTTATTTTAAGATTTTACAGGGTCAGTGTTCAAAATGCAAAAAAATTCCTGACCCCAATCTCCTTTTTCTCCCTCAAACATATTCCTGTGCTTCCTTCTGTATATACTTTATAAACACAAACACAATAAAATATAAGATTTCTATTCATTTTCCTTTATTGAATATACTTGCATTTAATATATACACACTATATGTAATCTAATTTTTTTACTTAACATATCTTGGAAACTGGTTATGCATCACCGCATAAAGAGCTTCATCATTATTCTATTTTATAGGCTGGATAGTATTACATTGAATGGGTATAACGTAATTTATTTAACCAATCCCTTTCTAATGAACATTTAGATAGTTTCCAAGCTTATGCTATTGTAACCAGTACTAAAAGTATCTTTTAACACATGCAACATTTTTACAAGCAAATATGTATGAAGGCAAAATCCCATGAATTGCAATGGCAGGGTCAAGGGCTTGTGAACATTTAAAATTTTGATGGCGATTGCCAAACTGCCCACCATAGACAGTTGCACCAATTTATATTACCACCAACAATTTATAAAAGTGCCTATCTCTCCACCCCTTCCCATCACACTGCTGCCATTTTTTTTTTTTTTTTTTTTTTGCCAATCCAATAGAGAAAAAAAATGGCAGATTAGTACAGATTTATGTTATTTGACTCTTGAAATTCAGAAGAATGTCGTGGTTAACAGTATAAGCACTGGGGCCAAATCCTGGCCCTGCTACTCACTTGCTGCTGTGTGACCATGGGCAGATAAATTAACTTTTGTGCCTCTACTTCCTTATATGTCAAATGGAGATAATAATATTTGAATTTCAAACATTCTTGAGAAAATATGATGAGGCAACAGAGGTGCCTAGAAGAGTGTGTGGCACATAGTAATACTCAACAAATGTTAGCTGTAAATTTTTATCTTATTTTGAGTGAGGCTGGGCATATATATATATATATTTACACTTTTCCTTTTTTAAAAAAACAATTTATTGAAGTATATCATTCATACATGAACATATGTAAACTGTAAGTGTTCAGTAATCATCGTGAACTTACAAAACAAACATGTATGACATCATACAGGGCTCCCACATATCAGCCCCCCTACAAACATCCTGCATTGTTGGGAAACATTTGTTAACAAATCATGCAATAGCATTGTCAAAGTATTACTACTAACTGTAGTCTGTATCTTCCTCCCCTATACATTTTTTTAAGGATTCATTTATTTACTTTTATCCATCCCCCCCACGCCCCATTTTTGCTGTTTCTGTGACCATTTGCTAGGTAACTCTCTGTGTCCGTTTCCTGCCTCCTGTTCTCATCCTTCTCCTCCTGTCCTCACTAGGATTCAGTCCTCAGAATCTCCAATATGGGAGAAAGGCGACCTATCGCCTGCACCACCTTAGTTCCTGGTTTTTCAGTACATCTCGTCTTGGCTCTCCCCTTTGTCACCCTCCCATTACGTCATCATCCCACTGCACGGCTTGTGGGGCTTGGTGGCTCACCTGCTCACGGGGCCTTTCGGCTCACCAGTGGATGGGGCCTGATTGCTCACCCGCTTACAGGGCCTGGTGGCCCAAGCGCCTTCTATATTTTTCTTTTTAAAATTTTTACCAGGAGGTCCCAGGGGTCGAACCCAGGTCTCTCCATATGGGAGACGGACACCCAACCACCCGAGCCACATCCGTCCCCCTGCTATATCTCTTCAGGTTGACCAAAGATACCCAAAGTTACAGTCTTTTCCCATACAGGATGGTCATAAAATAAATCAGGCTTAGTTTATCACCAGCATTCTAAAAACCAGACCTAGGGAGAAAAACTAGGTCTGGGGATACATGCATGGTTTCTAATATAGCGAATGCTTAGCCTATCCTGATTATCACAAAATCAGGGCAGCGAGAATATTCACAGTATATTTACATTTAAGAGTTAGTTAGAGACCCTGATCAGGGGATACAGCCATGCTGTGTCTGGACTTCTGATGTATACAACCATTAGCTAATAGATGGGTGCTGTTTTAAGGTACTTAAAAGAGGGGGGCTTATTTGTATTGCCTTTTTAGCTAATGGTCTTTTCCTATATTTTGCCTATGTTTTATTGGATTAGAATCTAGCATATATAGAACTGCTATAAATTAATAAGAAAAACAATAAACCTAACAGAAAAATAGGCAAAGGATATAAACAGTTCACAGAAAAGTAAATACAAATGGTTCATTATGAGTCTTAACTACTATATCAATGTATCAACTTAAAAATGCATTGAAGCGGGGCCGGCTGTAGCCCAGTGGATAGGGCACTGGTTCACCACATAGGAGGCCCCAGGCTGTTTCCAGGGGCCTCTCTGGGCGGGCAGACCGCCTTGAGAAGGACAAGCCGCCATGGGCGGGGCAGAGCCACCGTGGGCAGGGCAAAAAGCCGCCACGGGCAGGGCAAAGCCGCCACAGGCAGGGCAAGTCGCCCGCGAACAGAGCAGAGCCGCCCGCGAACAGAACAGTGCCGCCTGCACGGTGAGCTGACTCGGCACATCACCACAATGGGGGGAGACAGAGCAGACACAGAAGAAAGCAAAAATGAACACAGCAAGAACAAGCAGAAAGGGGGGGATATGTAACAACAACAACAAAAAATGCATTGAAGGGTAACACTTTGGGAAAGTATGTTGTTAGTGGTTCCCCTATACCCACTCTAATGACTTTTCTGAGTCTCACCTCATATTCTTTCATAGAAACCTTCCTAGACTATTACTTCTAAAGGTTCTCCCTAGTACAATCAATACCTCATTATATTTACACAATCTTAAATTGTTCTATTTATTGACTTACTGTCTGTCTCTCCACACTTAATTTCATAGTCTTTGAGGGCAGCATTCTTGTCAGTCTTGCTCACTGCTGTTATCCCAGCACCCAGAAGAATCTCTGGCTCAGAGGAAACAATCATTATTTAGCCAATGGATGTTGTTGTTGTTGTTGTTGTTGTTGTTGTTAAAAATTAAACTGAACTGGAAACTTCATACACTGTTTGTGGAAATGTAAAATGGTGCAGTCCTTTTGGAAAACAGTCTGGCAATTCCTCAAGAGGTTAAACATTAGAGTTACTATTAACCCAGTAATTCCACGTTTAGGTATACACCTAAGGAAATTGAAAACATATGTCCACACAAAAACTTGCACATGAATGTTCATAGCAGCACTATTCACAATAGCCAAAAGATGGAAACAAGCCAAATGTCCATCAATTGATGAAAGGTTAAACAAAATGTGGTATGTTCATTCAATGGACTATTATTCAGCCATGAAAAAGAAATGAAGTGGCCAAAGAGTACATGAAAAGATCTTCAATGATTAGTCATTAGAGAAATGCAAATCAAAACCAAAATGAGTTACAACTTCACACCCACTAGGATGCTATAATTTTTAAAAAACTAATTAATGAGTGGTAAAAAGGATATGGAGAAATCAGAACCCTCATACGTTGCTAGGGGGAATGTGAAAGTGGAAAACAGTTTGGCAGTTCCTCAAAAAGTTAAACATAAAGTACAATATGACCCAGTAATTCCACTCTGCAGTATATACCCAAAAGAACTGAAAACAGGGACTCACACAGATACTTGTGTAAAAATGTTTATATCAGAACTATCCACCATAGGCAAATGACCTAAACAAGCCAAGAGTCCATCAATGGGTGAATGGATAAACAAATCGTGGCATAGCTATACAACGGGATAGTATGTAGCCATAAAGAGGAATGGAGTGCTCATACATGCCACAACAGGGATGAACCTCAAAAACATGCTAAGTGAAAGAAGTCAGTCACTATTATTATTCATAATACCCCAAAAGTAGAAATAATTCAAATATTTGTCAATGATGAACAGTAAAATAAAATGTGGTATATTCATTTAGTGGAAAATTATTCTGCAATAAAATAAAATGAAATTCTGATAAATGTTATCTGTTCATACACAATCCAATTTCTTTTTTCTTAAAAATCAGTCTCGGGGCCGGCTGTATAGCCCAGTGGATAAGGGCACTGGTACACCACATAGGAGGCCCTGGGTTCAGTTCCCGGGGACCTCTCTGAGCGGGCAGACGGCCTTGAGAAAGGCAAGCCGCAGTGGGCAGGGCAAAGCCGCCGTGGGCAAGGAAAAAAAAAAAGCCGCCACGGGCAGGGCGGAGCCGCCACGGGCATAGCAAGTCACCCGTGAAACACGGAGCTGCCGCCTGAGAATCACGGAGCCTAGCAGCCTGTGAATCACGGAGCCAAGCAGCCCACAAAACATGGAGCTGTGCTGCCCACAAAACACGGAGCAGAGCCGCCCGTGAAACGGAATGGAGCCACCCACAAGCGGGGCAAGCCGCCTGTGCAGAGGGCCAACTCGGCACATCACGCAAAAACGGGGGGAGACAAGAAGCAGACATAGAAGAACACAGAAGAATGGACACACAGCAAGAGCAAGCAGAAAAGGGGGGGGGATATGTAACAAAACAAAAAAAAAGTCTGTAAAAAAGGACTGTAAAATATTAGCCTTATTTTCTTTTATACAAAGCTCTTCTTATAAACCTCATATGCAGCAAATTTGGAGCCAGATCTAAGTATACCATCACTCTATAAGCCTAATAATTTTTTTGCATAATACTAAGACAGGGGAGGACTATGGGAAAAGTCAGTTTTCACATGTGACTTATAACAATGATGAGTTCAGGTAACAGGTAGGATCACTATAGAACACTATTCTGGCAATTTCCTAATAATTTTAGAAGCCATCAAATTCCTTAATCTTTAAGTATCACATACCTCTTAAATATCATTTTCAATCTTTTAAGCTATTTTTTACAAAATAATTAAATCCATTTACAGATGTCCTGTAATTAGGTCAAAGTATATTCAGACCCTTAACCAGAGTTTAGATAAGACTGATTAGTGGCTCATGTCCCCAACAAAGATTTTTGTTTAAAATACTCTGCAAACTGCCTTTGAGAAAAACCATGTTGCAACAAATTTATAGAGAGTCAGTATTGCTTAAGGAGAAAGGTATTGACTTTGAAGTCAGATAGACCTCAGGGTGAATTCAGCTCTATCACTTATTTGCCATTGATCCTTAGGCAAGTCCTAGCTTCTCTAATCCTCAGTTTAATATATAAAATTGGGATAATACAAATTTATGATAGTATTATGAGAATTCATCAAGATAATGATATGTTTTTATTTTTCCATTTCCAGCATATTCTTGGCATATTACAGGATCTCAAGAAATACTAATTTATTCTCCCTATTTGTTATTCTTCCTAATCATACTTCAATAATTAGCACTCAAAGATAAAGCTCAAGAGAAATTTTCCTCAATCTAAATTGAATGCTACAATATTACAGAGACAATATCACAAAGTAGTTAAGATTACACAAACTGTGATGCTATTGAAGTTAAGTTGATATCAAATCAAAATTGACTGTTATATACTTAGGATGTTACATTTTAACCCCTGGTAGCCACAAAGAAAATATATGAAAAGTATATCCAGAAAAAAATAAAGGATTTGTAACAGTTTGATACTGTTTATAAATTTCAAAAATAGATATTGGATTATGTTTGTAAACTGGTCTGTCCTTCCAGGCATATTAGATTATATTGGATTCAGAGGTTTCACTTTTACTGGATTAAATAATGATTAAGGCTTTGATTGGGCCATGTCAGTAGGACGTTGCATTCCCACCCCCTTGGTGGGCGGGGACTCACAGAGAAACCAGACAGCATTGAAGGGAGGTTGGAGTTCCGAGCTGGAGCCCAGGAAGTAAGCACACAAAGGAGCAGAGCAGCTGAGCCTGGAGAGAATCAAGCCCTGGGGAGAGAGGAACCCAGGAAGCCTGAACTCTTGGCATATTTTAGCAGCCATCTTGCTTCAACATGTAACAACAGACCTTGGTAAGGGAAGTAACTTATGCTTTATGACCTGGTAACTGTAAGCTTCTACCCCAAATAAATGCCCTTTATAAAAGCCAACAGATTCCTGGTATTTTGCATCAGCACCCCTATGGCTGACTAATACAGGATTCAATATAGTTTATAACACACACACAGAAAAAAAAAAGTCACAGAAATATAAAACTAGGCATTAATGGAAGAAATTCGGGTCAAAAAAGGTGTAAGCCTTACAAAGGCTAAATAATCAAATGGCAAAAGAAAGTCCTGGTAATTACTTTAAATGTAAATGGGTTAAAATCTCCAGTCAAATGGCCGAGATTGGCAGAATAGATAAAAAAGCAGAATCCAACAATATGCTGTTTACAATAGACTCATCTTAAATTCAAAGACATAAGCAGCTTGAAAGTGAAAGGATGGATAAAAATTATACCATGCAAGTAGTACTCTAAAGAGAGGTGAGATAGCTATACTAATATCAGATAAAACAGATGTTAAGTCAAAAAATATTACAAGGGAAAAGAAGATCATTACCTGCTGATAAAGGGATCAAGTCAACAAGAAAACAGTTATAAATATATATGCACCTAATAGCACAGCCCAAAATTATAGGAAGCAAATATTGACAGATTTGAAGGGAGAAATAGACAGTTTTACCTTAATAGTAGGAGATTTTAATACACCACTTTCAAAAATGGATGAGTGGTTAAAAAATTTGATAGAACATCTACACAAAAGATCAATAAGAAAATAGAAAACTTGAACGATACTCTAAACCAACTAGACCTAACAGACTTTATAGAACGCTTCACCCAACAGCAACAGAATACACATTCTTCTCCAGTGCACATGGATCATTCTCCAGAAAAGACCATATATTAGGTCATAAAATAAGTCTCAATAAAATGAAAATATTAAAATCATACAATGTTTCTCTCTGATCACAATGGAATGAAACTAGAAATCACTAACAGAGGAAGAAATAGAAAATTCAACAACATGTGGGAAAAAAAAACATTCTTACACAACTAATGGATCACAGAAAAAAATCACAAGGGAAATTTGGCAATATCTTGAGGCTAATGAAAATGAAAACACAACATACCAAAACTTATGGGATGCAAAAAGGCAGTACTAAGGGGTAAATTTATAGCTCTAAATGCTTACATTAAAAAAAGATCTCAAATCAGGGACCTAGCCTCCAAACTGGAAGATCTAGAAAAGGAAGAGTAACCTAAACACAATGCAAGCAGAAGGAAGGAAATAACAGAGTAGAGAAAAACAAAATAGAGAATAAAAAATAGAATCAGCAAACCACAAGGTAATTCTTTGAAAAGACAAATAAAGTCAACAAACCTTTAGCTAGAATGAAAAAGAAAAAGAAAATACAAATAACTAAAATCAGAAATGAAAGGGGGACATTAATACCGACCTCACAGAAATAAAGGGAATATAAGAGGTTATTATGAACAACTGTGCGCAAACATATTAGATAACCTAGATGAAATGAAAAAAATTCCTAGGAATACACAAACTACTGACACTGACTCAAGAAGGAAAAGAAAATCTCAAGAAACCAATAACTGGCAAAGAGATTGAGTCAGTAATCAAAAACTTCCAAATAAGGGAAAGCCCAGGATAAGATGGCTTCACAGAGGAATTTTACCAAACATTCCAAGAAATTAATACTAATCTTGCTTAACCTCTTCCAAAAAATTTAAGGAGGGAACACTACCTAACTAATTCAACAAGGCCAATATGACCCTAATACCAAAGCCAGATAAAGATACCACAAGAAAAGAAAACTACAGAGCAATATCTCTTATATACATAGATGATAAAATCCTGAACAAAATACTAGTAAACCAAATCCAACAGCAAATTAAAAGAATTATACATTATGATCAAGTAGGATTTATCCCAGGTATGCAAGGGTGGTACAAAATAAGTAAATCAATTAATATAATACATCATATTAACAGTATGAAGGGGAAAAAATCATGATCATCTCAACTGATACAGAAAAGGAATGACAAAATCCAGCACCTCTTCTTGAAAAAAAAAACCAAAACACTTAGAAAACAAGAAATGGAAGGATACCTCTTCAACATGATAAAAAACACATATGAGGAAACCACAGCTAACAACATATTTAATGGTGAAAGACAGAAAGCTTTCTCTCTGAAATCAGGAACAAGACAAGGATGCCCACTGTCACTCCTGTTATTCAACATTGTTCTGGATGTTCTAGCCAGAGCAGTTAGGCAAAAGAAAGAAAGAAAAGGCATCCATATTGGAAAGGAAGAAGTGAATGTTTCCCTATTTGCAGATGACATGATCCTACACAGAAAAATCCTGAAAAAAAATCAACAACAAAGCTACTAGAGCTAATAAATATACTTAGCAAAGTGCAGGGTAAGGGTAAAAGATCAACACCCAAAAATCAGTAGTGCTTCTATACACTAGTAATGAACAATTTGAAGAAAAATCAAGAAATAAATTTAATTTTCAATAGCAACCAAAAGAATAAAATATCTAGGAATAAATTTAACCAAGGATGGAGTCAGAAAACTATGAAACATTGCTAAAAGAAACCATCAAAGAAGACCTAAATACATGGAAGGACATCCCATGTTCATGGATTGGAAATTCTGAAAGCCTTGTTTGCAGAAATGGAAAAGCCAATCATCAAATTTACATGGAAGGGCAAGGAGCCCCAAATAGCCAAAGCCTTCTTGAAAAGGAAGAATGAAATGGAGGACTCACACTTACCAATCTTAAACCTTACTACAAGCCATAGTAATCAAAACAGCATGGTACAGGCACAAGGGCAGACATTTAGACATACTGAATTGAGAATTCAGAAATCAACCATCACATCTGTGGCCAACTCATTTGACAAGGTATTAAGTCTATTGGCATATTGAATTGAGAGTTCAGAAATCAACTCTCACATTTGTGGACAACTGATTTTTGACATGGGTATCAAGTCCACTCAATGGGAAAGTCTGTTCAACAAATGGTGTTGGGAAAACAAGATGTCCAAAAGCAAAAGAATGAGGGCAGACCCCTACCTCACACCATACACAAAAATCAACACAAAATTTATCAAAGACCTAAATGTAACAACCAGAGTTGTTAAACTCCTAGAAGAAAACATAAGAAAGCATCTTCGGGAACTTGCATTAGGCAATGGTTTCTTAGACTTTAAACCAAAAGCCTAAGCAACAACAACAAAGGACTTTATCGTGAAAGTAAAAGGACAACCTACACAATGGGAGAAAATATTTGGAAACCACATATCCTCTAAGGGGTTTTTGTTTATTAGCCTGTTTTTTGAGGCATGGGAGCTGGAGATTGAACCTAGGACCTCATATGTGGGAAGCTGGCTCTCAACCACTAAGCCACATTGGCTCTCCTGAGTTTGTCTTCCCGTTTGTTTGCTTGTTGTTTGTTTGTTTTGTTTTGTTTTTGTTTTTAGGAGGTACCATGGAGCAAAACCAGAACCTCCCATTTGGAAAGCAGGCGTTCAACCGCTTGAGCCACATCTGCTCCCCCCCCCCCCGTCCATAAAGGTTTACTCTCCAGAATATAGATTTAAAAAATCCCGCAGACACTGCCGCCCACCACCGCAGTCCACCACCTGCAGCCATGGTCAACCCCACCATGTTCTTTGACATCGCCAGTGATGGCGAGCACTTGGGCCACGTCTCCTTCAAGCTGTTTGCAGACAAATTTCCAAAGACAGCAGAAAATGTTCATACCCTGAGCACTGGGGAGAAAGGATTTGGTTACAAGGGTTCCTGCTTTCACAGAATTATTCCTGGGTTTATGTGCCAGGGGGGTGACTTCACATGCCATAATGGCACAGGGGGCAAGACTATATACGGGGAGGAGTTTGATGATGATAACTTCATCCTGGAACATACAGGTTCTGGCATCTTGTCCATGGTCAATGCTGGACCCAACACTAATGGTTCCATTTTTCATGTGCACAGCTAAGATTGAATGGTTGGATAGCAAGCACATGGTCTTCGGCAAGATAAAAGAGGTCATGAATATTGTGGAAGCCATGGAGCGCTTTGGGTCCAGGAACAGCAAGACCAGAAAGAAGATCACCATTGCCAACAGAGGACAAGTCTAATAAATTTGATTTGTCTTTTATCTTAACCACCAGACCATTCCTTCTGTGAATGAGAGCACTCCACCATCCCTGGTCTGCTCTCAGTATCCTATAATCTTTGTGTTCTTGTTGCAGTTCTTTGGATTCCTGCCCTTCCAAGTGTAGCTGGACTGCAAAGTTAAATTTATGATTATGAAGTAAAAACCTTAAACAACAACAAAAAAATCCTATAACTCATCAAAAAGACAAGAACCCAATTTTTAAATGGGCAGAAGATTTGAAAAAGCATTTCCCCAAAGAAGATATATAAATGACCAAAAAGCACATGATGCTCAACATCATTATCCATTAGGAAAATGCAAATAAAAAGCATGATGAGATACCATTTCACACCTACTAGAGTGGCTACTATTTTAAAAAATGAAACATTACAAGTGTTTGGGGAGGATGTGGAGAAATAGGAACACTCATACATTGTTGGTAGGAATGTAAAATGTTGCAACAGTTGTGGTAGACAGTTTGGGGGTTCCTCAGAAAATTAAATATAGAATTACTAAATGACCAAGCAATCCTACTTCTAGGTATATACCCAAAAGAATGAAAGCAGGAAGGACTTAAGCAAATATTTTCACACTGATGTTCACAGTGGCATTATTCACAATTGCCCAAAGATGGAAGCAACCCAAGTGTCCACTAAATGATGAATGGATTAACAAAATGTGGTATATAAACACAATAGAATATTATTTGGCCACAAAAAGGAACGAAGCGCTGATACATGCAACAACATGGATGCACCTTGAAGCCATCATGCTGAGTGAAATAAACCAGACACAAAAGGGTGAATATACGACCTCACTGATATGAAATAACTAGAATAAGCAAACTCATAGAGTCAGCATCTAAACTATAGATTACTAGGTGACAAACTGAAGGTAAGGAATGAGGAGTTAATGCTTAAATTGTACACAGTGTCTATTTGGGCTGATATAAAGAGCTGGTAATGAATGGCAGTGTTGGTAGCAAAACATTGTTAATGTAATTAACAGTACTGAATTATAAATGTGAAATGTGGTCAAAGGCAGAAATTTTAGGTTGTATGTATGTTACTAGGATAAAAATTAAAAAAAAAAAAACAGGACTGTACAACACAGTGAGCCCTAGTGTAAACAAAGGAGTACAGTTAATAGTAGAATTATAAAAATGTTGTTTCTTGAGTGGTAACAAATGTACCACACTAATGTAAGGTGTTACGAAAAGGTAGTATATGGAAACTATGTATTTAATGCAATTTTATGGATTTTCTGTAAACTTACAACTTCTCAAATAAAAATAATAGTAATAAAAAAACATTACACAGACTCCAGAACTTCCAGATATAAGAACATAGAAGTATAGGTATTTTGGAAATCTCACTAAATTCTCTCATCAAAACTAAACAGAGTAATCTTGATATAATAAACCCACAGATGACATCTTCTAAAAAATTAAGTGACAAGGAATCCCCAAAAATGCTAGACTAGAGATAGTTATGGCCAACAGCATATAATAGCAACAAGGCCTATAATGAGCAGCTACACGTAAGATAATGGAAAAGAAAGAGTAAGTACAAAAGAGTCCGAAACACCATGGAACCCAGAACTCACCAACAAATAATCACCCACAAAGGGAAAAGAACCAATGTTATATGGGATACTAAGAAAGAGAATCTGAAAACGAGTGAGGCTGGAAAGAGTTCTAGGCTCCAGCCAAGGGGGAAAACTATTCTAAAAATTGAAGACTAATTAAATGACCTAAATATATATCAATCTGATCTTAGAACACAGTGGTTTTTACATCCTTAGTGATACTCTAAGGACCTTCCCCACAAACAAGTGCAAAGAAGGTTTTAACTTCATTCAGCAGTCTGTTGTTTTTTTGAAATCAGATTTAATGTCGGATTAAAGTAAAGTAATTAAGTTAATTTTGTTAGGAATCAAAATTTAGCATAAAAAAGAGGTATATGTATAAAATAAAAAAAGTTAATTTAAAAACCTGTAATCTTAAACTTTAATTTGAATCATCAATGTGAATTCATTATTTTTTCTTAACCCTAAAGTGCATATTTTGGTCTTCATACACCTCAATAAAAAGAACCATGGCTCTTTGGAAAAAGGGCAGATTCCAGGTCTGAGTGCAGGAAATGTATAAGAGGAGCCTGCATATTTTGCTGTGTCTCAAAGTAAGAAGCTATAAAAGCTAGAAAGCGGGTGTGGCTCAAACAACTGAGCTCCCGCCTACCACATGGGAGGTCCCGGGATCAGTTCCTGGTGCCTCCTGGAGAAGACGAGCAAGACAGCGAAACTGGCGTGACAGGCAGGTACAGCGAGCTGACACAACAAGATGACGCAACAAGGAAACACAAAGAGGAAAGACTGAGAGACATAACAAAGCAGGAAGCAGAGGTGGCTCAAG
>PVKH010026658.1:0-13160 GCA_004027955.1 Chaetophractus vellerosus
CGGACACCTGCAATCCGAAACCACAAATTGTGTTTCCCGCCAGGCATCACCTCTCCTCCCCTTTCCGGGAAGGCTCACTTGTTGTCGTGGAAACCCAGGACCCTAAGCCGTCAATAGGGACTGCCTTTGGCAGTGCCGGCGGAGGAGGGCGATAGCTAAGAAACAATCCCTACAATATTTCGCAATTTGAATGTTTTTTTTTTCTTTAAAGTTGCAGCATATGTCCAGTGGCTATAGAATATAAAAATCTCTAATCAGGCCGTTCTAACGGAATCAGAAAGCGCCTGATGCCTGGGCTTCCGGCCGCGGGCCGGCGCCAGGACCCAGGCGTTCGCGGGGCAGTTGTGCGTCCTGGGACAAGGTTTCCTTCTATTTATGGAAGTCCCGGCCGGATGAGCATGAGGGTCCGTTAAGAGTTGTTTCCATCGCTCTAATGCCTTTTTGTTGTTGTTGTTGCTTTCTATATTTTTCTAAAAGCCAATTCCAGGGGGAAATTGGGCAATACAAAATTCCGGGTTTCCACCAATTAAAGCTTTATTGAGGATGCTGCCCATATCTCGATATTGACTTCGCTGGACCCTTCAACATCACCGCCGCCCAGCCCCGGAGGGCATTACTGAGTCGAATTTTTTTGGGCTAGAGGCAGAGAAGGAAGAATTCACTTTAGGCAGACCCAACCCCAAGCAAAATTGTTAGGTATTTTTGCTCATAAACCTGTCAGGATGACGATAAGCTCATTCGCACCCAGGAAGTAAGACCCCGCTATTAAGGGTATGGAATAATGGTGGAAGGAATATAAAGTTGGATCAGGCTGAATTTGATATGGGCCCACTAAGCAGAGATTCTGGATTCAGTGTTGTAGCTTGAGGGATGCAAAAGGGCTCAAACAGTTTGTTCAGGTGGGTAGCTGAAGCATGGACCAAAAGATGGTCTACAATGCCTGAGGTTGAGATACCTGAATTACCTTAGTATACTGTAGGTGAGGACATCCAAAGGCTTAGATTGGAGTGCTAGAATAGAGTCACCATTTAAGACCTGCCCGCCCACCCCAGGAATGTCCAGAGGACACACCATTTATGAGGACTGTGAGGAATAAATTTGTGAAACTAATTCCATTTTCCTTGAAGAGCTCTGTGGTTGCTCTTCTCTGTAGGTCAGATATTACTGGGGGAATTGCTGTCATGGAACTAGATTTCTTAAACACTGTGGAGACGATAGGATCCCACGCTGGCAGCAGCCAAGCAGCAGCACTTAATTGCCAAAGACAAGGTGGGCATGGCTACCACAATGAAAAGCTGACTCAACGCAGCAATCAAAAGAGTCTGAGTCTCATGGAGCTATGGCATTGGCTAATAAACATGGGGTACCTAGAAATAAAATAGACGGGCAGTCTACTAAATTCCTACTTGATCTGTATAAGCAGAAGAGACCTAGGTCAAGTGAACAAAACCCTAATTTAAATTACAAAAAGAGTCACACTCCCTTAATAAATTCCCAGACTTGAGACAGTTTACAGACGCAGAACCCCTTGAATGAGAGGAAGGCCAAAGGCCCTTGGGGAAGGATCCTGTTATATTGCCAAAAATTTATACTGTTATTTTTCCTCCCAGATTTCCCCAAAGAGACCAATGGCCTTTTATCAGGCTAACAGTGCATTAAGGAATAGGAAATGATCAGACATTTCAGGGATTAGACAGTGACTTAGAAGTGACATTAATTCCAGGAGACCCAAAATGTCACTATGGTCCACAGTGAGAGTAGGGGCTTATGGAGGTCAGGTGATCGATGGTATTTCAGCTCAGTAATTGGCAGAACCCCCACATTGGTTCCCTGCCTTGTGGAGTGAGGGCTATTATGGTTGGAAAGGCCAAGTGGAAGCCACTAGAACTGTTCCTACCTGGAAAAATAATAAATCAAAAACAATACTGGATTCCTAGAGGGATTGCAGAGATCAGTGCCACCATCAAGGATTTGAGGAAAGCAGGGGTGGTGATTCCTGCCACATCCCCATTCAACTCTCCAATTTGGCCTGTGTAGAAAATAGATGGATCTTGGAGGATGACAGTAGGTGACTCCAATTGCATCTGCTCTTCCAGATGTTGTATCATTGCTTGAGCAAAGCAACACAACCCTTGGTACCTGGTATGTAGCTATTGATCTGGTAAATGCTTTTTCCTCAATTGCTGTTAGTAAGGACCACCAGAAATGGTTTGTTTTCAACTGTCAAGGCCAGCAATATACCTTCACAGTCCTGCCTCAGGGGTATATCAATTCTCCACTCCTGTCATAATATTGTCTGCAGGGACCTTGATCATCTCTCCCTCCCACAAGTTATCACACTGATCTATTATATTGATGATATCGTGCTGATAGGACCTAGTGAGCAAGAACTAGCAATTACTCTAGACTTATTGGTAAGGAATTTGTGTGAGAGAAGATGGAAGGTAAATCAAACAAAAATACAGGGGCCCTCTACGTCGGCAAAATTTCTAGGTGTCCAGTGGTGTGGCGCATATTGAGAGATCCCTTCTAAAGTAAAGGATAAGGTGTTGCATATGGCCCCTCCTGTTACCAAAAGAGGCACAATGCTTAGTTATCTTCTTCAGATTTTAGAGACAACATATTCCTCATTTGGATGTGCCCCTCTGGCCCATTTACTGAGTGACCAGAAAAGCTGATAGTTTTGAGTGGGGACCAGAACAAGAGGAGGCTCTGCGACAGGTCCAGGCTGCTGTGCAAGCTCTACTGCCACTGATCTAGCCATATGATCCAGCAGATCCAATGGTGCAGGAAGTGTCAGTGGCAGAGATGCCACCTGGAGCCTTTGACAGGCCCCTATAGGAGAATCACAATACAGACCCTCAGGATTTTGGAGCAAAGCCCTACCATCCTCTGCAGATAACTACTCTCCTTTTGAGAAACAGTTTTTGGCCTGCTACTGGGCCTTAATAGAGACTGAATGATTAACCATGGGTCACCAAGTTACCATGAGACTTGCATCTCCTATCATGAGCTGAGTATTGTCTGATCCACCAAACCATAAAATTGGGCATGCACAGCAGCACTCCATGATAAAGTGGAAGTGGCTTGGGCAGGTTGAAGGCACAAGCAAGTTACTTGAAGAAGTGGCTCAAATGCCCATGGTCACCATACCTGCCACATTACCTTCTCTTGGGGAGTTTCTTATAATCAGTTGACTTAGAAAGAGAACACTCAGGCCTGGTTTACAGATGGCACAGCATGATATGCAGGTACCACCCAAAGTGGACAACCACAACACTGCAGCCCCTTTCTGGGACATTCCTGACGGAGAGTGGTGAGGGCAAATTCTCACACTGGGCAGAAATTTGAGCAGTGCATCTGGTTGTTCATGGAGAAATGGCCAGAGGTGCATTTGTACAGTGATTCATGGGCTGTTGCCAATGGTCTAGCTGGATGTTCAGGGACTTGGAAGGAACATGATTGGAAAATTGGTAACAAAGAGTTCTGGGGAAGAGGTATGTGGATAGATCTTTGCGTGTGGGCAAAAAACAGGAAAATATTTGTGACCCATGTGAATGTTCACCAGAGGGTGACATCAGGAGAGGAAGATTTTTATAATCAAGGGGAGAAGATGACCCATTCTGTGGCTAATGCTCAGTCTCTTTCCCTGGTCATTCCTGTTATTGCCCAATGGGCTCATGAACAAAGTGGCCATGGAGGTAGGGATGGAGGTTATGCATGGGCTCAGCAACATAGACTTCCCCTCACCAAGGCTGACTTGGCTATAGCCACTGCTGAGTGCCCTATCTTCCAGCAGCAGAGACCCACACTAAGCACCTGATATGGCACCATTCCCTGAGGTGATCAGCCTGCTACCTGGTGGCAGGTTGATTACATTGGACCATTTTCATTATTGAAGGGGCAGCCATTTGTTTTAACTGGAATAGACACATACTCCAGATATAGATTTGCATTTCCTGCATGCAATACTTCTTCCAAAACTACCATCCTTGGACTTACCACATGTCTCATCTACTGCCATGGCATTCCACACAGCATTGTTTCTGATCAAGGAACCCATTTTACAGCCAATGGTGTGTGGGAATGGATACATGCACATGGAATTCACTGGTCTTACCATATTCCCCATCACCCTGAAGCAGTGAAATGGCCTTTTGAAGACTCAATTACGGTGCTGACTAGGTGGCAATACCTTGCAGGACTGGGACAGTGTTCTCTGGGCAGCTGTGTATTCTCTAAATCAGTGTCCACTGTATGGTGCTGTTTCTCCCATAACCAAGATTCATGGGTTCAGGAATCAAGGGGTGGAAATGGGAGTAGCACCACACACTATTGCCCCTAGTGATCCACTAGGAAAATTTTTGTTTCCTGTTCCTACAACCTTAAGCTCTGCTGGTCTACAGGTCTTAGTTCCAAAAGGAGGAGTGCTGCCACAGGGAACACAACAATGATTCCATTGAGCTGGAAGTTAAGCCTGCCACCTGACCACTTTGGGCTCCTTGTGCATCTGAATCAACAGACAAAGAAGGGAAATACTCTACCGGTTGAGGTGATTGATCCTGACTCTCAGGGGGAAATACACAATGGAGGTAAAGAAGAGTTTGCCTGGAAACTCAGAAGATCCTCTAGGGTGTCTTTTAGTACTACCATGGCTTGTGATTATAGTCAATGGAAAATTGCAGCAACCCAATCCAGGCAGGACTAATAATGGCCCAGAATCTTCAGGAATGAAAGTTTGGGTCACCCCACCAGGCAAAGAACCACGGCCAGCTGAGGTGCTTGTGAGGGTAAAAGGAACATGAAAATGGTAGAAGAAGGTAGTGATAAATATGAACTTCGACCATGTGACCAGTTATAGAAAGGATTGTAATGGTCATGAAAATTTCTTGTTTTGTTATTACTATGTTTGTATATGTACACAAAATAAATCGTTTTCTTCCCTAACCTTTCCCCTTATCATATGACATAAGTTGTATTAGTTTCATGTCATAATATTTAAGTATGTCCAGTTTAAGAGTGAATATTACCCAAGGATTTTCACCTATTCTGGATGGATTTAGTGCATTTCCTGTTGTACACAGGACAGTTGAATATTGTTTGGCAGAAATATATATATATATGTTATTGTTTTTATTTAGAGACTAAGTATGGTTTAAGGTGATGTGTATGGCTGCCAATTTGACAATGGGTGGACTGTGGTGGTTAGGCTAATGTGTCAATTCAGCCAGGTAATGGTGCCCATTTGTTTGGTCAAGCAAGCACTGGGCTAATTGTAATACAAGGGTATTTCATGGACTTTAATCATTAGTGAGTTGATTGCATACATGATTACCACCAGCAATGAATGATATCTTATCAAATCAGTTGAATGCCTTAAAAGGGGAAGTGATTTCAGCATTTCAGAGAGAGAATTCTCATCTCTACTCCAGATAGACAGTGTATCTTGGGGAACTCAGCAAGGACCTTCATCAGAGCCCCTGGTTTGCAGCATGCCCTACAGAATTTGGACTTGTGCATCCCCATGGTCACGTGAGACAATTTTATAAAAGCTCATACTATGTACAGATCTCTTCTTGGTTCTGTTTCCCTAGAGAAACCAAACCTAACTAATACACCTCTCTCCACTCCTCTTGCAGTGCAGTGGACAGTGGGTATAGGAAGACCATAAGCCACTATTAAGTTCTTCTTGACTGTTACTATGATACAGGCTTCTGTGAAAGAACACCATTGTGGTATTTGCAGAAAGAATGTTGCAACATGGAGGACTAACTTTAATAGGTCCCAATTATCAGTAGTCCGGGGGGAGGGGGCGCTGGGAAGCAACCTCTCTTGCTTCAAAATGAATTTACCCAGGTCTTGTCTTAAAAGGCACATCCTGGCCAATAGATTTTTACCTTTCATCAGATTTTGAAGTCAATTTATACCCTTTGGGAGGTGCTGGGGAGCTTTCTTATTCATACATTTTAAAGTCCAACAGCGGAAGGAAGCAAGCAACAAATAATGACCCTCAATATGAAGAGGAGGATGAAGAATCAGTGTGACCGCTTTTCTTAATGCAAATACAAAAAGTCACAAACGCACCCCACTATTTATCTCTTTGTAACCTGTAACAGGGTTCCTGTCCATTGCCTAGGCAATAACGTCCTGTTCAGTTATTTGCCTTCCCTTTGGGTTATGTTTAACATATGAAGCAGCTTGATATTAAGATGAAAAGCATTTATGTGTATGAAATGTAAAAATTTGTATTTACAAATGCAGTTAATATTAAATAAATTAGGTTTTCCCTCAAAGTATATCTATCTACCATATTCTTCATATATGCAATATTTTACTATTGTGTATATATATATTTTTTAAGTTTAAAAAATTAAGTGAATGCTAATACAATGCATACTAACCAGAGTCATGGTTCCAGTGATTAGATAAACCAAGATTTGCTGGGGGTGTGTGGCAGGATTAAAGGAAAATGCAAACATCATTAGATTTTAGAGTAGACATCTTTAATTATAGAATAACCTTTAAAACAATTTCAGATTTAAGTGACTCTTCTGCTGCTCACAGGGTACTGTGGATCAATGCACAAATTGGAAAAGTACAGGCACAGTAAACTGTTGCACTGGGCCAAATAGCAGAGCTTCACTTGGAGCTTGAACTCTCCTGCCACCTAATAACTGGCATATTTACACAAGGAATTTAAACTACATCTCTACTGGGCACTTGAGTTGCCCCATGTTTCAAAGGTAGTTAAAGTACACTTAGAATTTATTAAACAAACAAAAGACCACCACAAAGCATGATGAAATAGCTGGTAGTTTAAAGGTTAACACTGTACTGGGAAGGGCTTATTGACAGCAGAAATGCGAATGTAATAATGTAGAAATAAGGCAGAAAGCATTAAAAAAAGAAAAAAGGAACACAAAGTCAGTTTTAGAGTGTTCTTCTTTATGTCACTTCTAAAGATTTAACAGAATACATAGCATATCAGCATTCCTACTAAGCCAAAGATAATCACTTTTATCATTATACTGATTTTTAAACTGGTCGTTGAATTTAGAGTGAGGGATTATTATGGGGATACTAAGCAAGAAAGGTTCCAGGCGCACTGTCCCCGTTTCAACTAGAGTACCTATATTTTCTTTCATAAACTGGGCTGATGTGTAATATTTTATATAAACAAAGCTTTCCAATATTGTATTACCTTAAAGAAACCTTAGTAACATTAGAAACTTATCAAATCCTTCTATAAACTTTACTGATAATATTCATTTTATTTCTTAAAATATTTTTGTCCCAGGTCCTTTAATTTATTACCATAAACATAAAACAGAGAGATAATGAAGATATGGAAACAAAATATCCAAGACAGATCTTTCTTTGGTATTAGATATATACTATATATCTATATAATGTGTATTTGAACTCCTGCAATGCATATATTATGATGTTTTACACAAGATTAGTAAACAAGTCATGCTTAAACTTAATAAATGTATGAAATCATCCCTTAAGAAAAATATTCTGTCTTCCAAGAAGATAAGTATTTGTAATGGTTTGACAGTTTTATGTAATTATGAATTCCAAAAATATAAATTGAATCATGCTTGTAGACTGATCTCCTAATCTGGACGTGATTGAGATGTTAACTGCCATGTCAGTGGGATGTTGAGCCCCACCCCTCGGTGGGTGTGGTCTCAAGTATAAAAGGCTAGACAAAAGACAGAGATTTGAGAAGCAGAGTTTTGAGAAGCAGTTCTGATGTTGGAGAGGAGCGCTCCAGAAGACAAGTGAGCCTTTCGCCTGATAGTCTACAACTGGCCTTGTGGAGGGATGCAAAACAGAGAGAGCCTCATGGCCTACAGCTGAACTTGTGGAGGAAACAGAAGCTAAGCCCGGAGAGGAACGCAGCCCCGGGAACAGAGGAACCCAGAAGCCTGAGCCCTGGAGACGTCGGCAGCCATCTTCCTCCAACACGTGGACTTTGGTGAGGGAAGAAACTTATGCTTTGTGGCCTGGTAACTGTAAGCTTCTACCCCAAATAAATACCCTTTATAAAGACCGACCAATTGTTGGTATATTCAAAAGGCATCCCTTTGGCTGACTAATACAGTATTCTTTACATGGGCAAAAATATTCCTATTTCTCTTCCCCTCCATAAATTCTAAAACCAAATGTAGACTATACACATTAGTCAAACATTAATAATGGTCCTAATTAATAGCAGAAATGCATGTCTACCTATGATTTTTCCACTCCTACCCAATCGCTAAAGCAGATAAATCTGAAGAAAAAAAAATTGGTGAGGTGGAAACATATGAGTGCCTTTAACAATCTTATTTAAAATGATTGGGTAGCTTTTCATGAAGATGCCACAAAGTGAAGAAGGAAGCACCTGCCCCTCACAAAGCCAAAGCCAGGGATTGGAAGGCTAAGAAGGCAGTGCTGAAAGGCGTCCACAACAAAGAAAAAAATGGAGATCCCACTCCTTTGCCAGGAGAAACAGGCTTGACCATTATGCCATCAAGTTCCATCTGACCACTGAGTCAGCCATGAAGAAGCCCAAGAAAACAACATACTTGTTTGTTCATTGTAGATGTCAAGGTCAATAAGCACCAGATCAAACAAGCTGTGGGAGGGTGGTGGTAGGGGAGGATTTTGGAGAAAAAACTCAATCTCACACCTATTAAATTTTCATATCTATTTCAGGCACAAATGGATTCTAAACTTTGTGGCTTAAAAAAAAAAGTCCAGAGATCTAGGACTTGAAACTCTGGTTGGTCCCAAGCCAGGACATGGTGTCATCCAGTGCTGCCTGCCTCCCTTTGCCCATTTTGGGGCCCTGGCCCCCTGGTCCCCTCAGAGTGATCAGCCACCCACCCCATAAAGTTGTCCTTTTCTGCTGAAATTAACCAGTGCACCCAGATGTCCATGGCCTCTTAACAGCTCTCCCTGGTTCAGATCTCAAACTAAGGAAGCACTGGAACACATTAAAAAGATAGGATTTAAATTACTTAGGTTTTATGGCCCCCCAAACACCAACTGTTCAAAATTTGCACATTTTCTTTACATCTTTTTTCCTATGAAACTTTTTTTTTACATAGTTGTAATCACATTTTCATGCAGTTTGAATTCTGCTCTTTTCACTTAACGTTTTAGCCTAAACATTCCTGTATTCCATACAATGTTTGAATATCATTAAAAAAAACCTTTTTATTTTTGGAACAATTTTAGATTTACACAAGAATTACAAATATAGGGGCCGGCTCGATAGCCCAGTGGATAGGGCACTGGCATACCACATGGGAGGCCCCGGGTTCGGTTCCCGGGGACCTCTCCTAGCGGGCAGACTGCCTTGAGAATGGCAAGCCACCATGGGCGGGCCAGAGCCGCCGTGGGCAGGGCAAAAAGCTGCCACGGACAGGCAAAAGCCGCCATGGGCAGGGCAGATCGCCCGCGAATGGAGCGCAGCCAGCCACCCGCGAACTGAAAGCCGGCCGTGAACAGACACAGAAGCCGCCCACAAGCGGGGAAAGCCGCGCCTGCGCAGTGACCACTCTCGGCGCGTTGCCGCAGCGGGGGGGGAGGGAGGAAGGGGAGATATGTAATAAATAAATCTTTTAAAAAAAACAAAAAAAAAACAAATATAGCACATAAAATCTCCCATTACCTTTTACCCAGCTTCCCCTAATGCTAACATGCATTTATTAAAATTAAGAAATTAACATTGGTTGTGGGGGGGCGGATGTGTCTCAAATGGTTGGGCATCCATCTCCCATATGGAGGGACCTGGGTTCGATCCCCGGGACCTCCCAGTAAAAAAAAAAAAAAAAAGTTCAGGGAGCAGATATGGCTCAAGTGGTTGGGTACCCGCCTCCCACATGGGAGGTCCTGGGTTTGGTTCCTGGTGCATCTTAAAGAAGATGAGCAGACACAGTGAGCAGACATAGCAAGCACACAATGAATGGAAACAATGAGCAGATGGACAAGGAAACCATCTTGGGGTAGGGGGGAAGTTCAGTGAACAAGCGGAGACTTCAATGCTGAGACATTTCACTATGCAGATCTGGAAGCACAGATTGACTTTTGGAGCCTACTTGCACAAGGTTATGATCACAGTCCAAATCAAACATCAAAGACCAGATTATCAGCCGGGAGCAGTATGCCCAAAGGTACCTCCGTGCAACCACATAGCATCTTCACCCGGACCTCAAGTTTTTCCCTGCCTTTCCCATCCTAGCTCAGCAAGACCCATACAATAACAAACAAAAAACCAAGATTATATAATACTTTCCAAGGATTACTAAATCAATTACTGAGAGGGAGAAAACAAAAGGGAAATAGTTGTGCATTGCATAACTAGCAGGGCCTGCTTTCTCAAGGCAATTTCAAACTTCAGATCAGACATTCTCTAGCTGGCAATTAGTATTAATGGGTAGATTTCACAATGTGGTATTATCACATGGGAAATGGGTAGGCACACCATCAGGGTTTTGGCGGATATTAGATGTAAATCAAAGGGATTACTTGGCTCAGGGAGAAATAGAAAACCTTAGGATTATTTAGTCTTTTTCCTCGTTTGTTTGGATATAGCTCTAGGTACGCTTAACTATTTTCCCCCGTGTCCTTTATTTGTGGTAAGGAACAACTCCAGGGAGGGAGGGAGGGATAGTCTGTAAAGATAGCTTGGATTTGGAACCACAGTCTATTTTCTCTTATTGAAAATTCACCAAAGACTTATTGAATGCCTACTATGGGAAGGAGTTGTGCAGGACACCTCAGTAAGCTTTGATGGTAGCTGGGTGTCAGTGTCCAGAGGTCTATTTCTGGATACTCTGTGATAGGTGGAAAGGCACACTGAATCTACAAAGATAATAAAAGCTTTCTTAGTCTATTTTGGCCTCCTTTCTACCATTTCTCTCCCCTACCACGAAAATAATTATTTAGAAGATCAAAATCTGGGAAAAATCCTCAGATTTTAAAAAAGTGCCACATAATCAGATTACTTATTGGAAACATTACTTATTGGAAACATACAATAAACTAGACCAGGGAAGCTATACAAGGTTTACATGGGGGCTGGCTGCATAGCCCAGTTGGTGGGGTGCCAGTTTGCCACGTGGGGGGCCCCGGTTCCTTGAGTGGGTGGGCCGCCTCGGGAGGGCAAGCCAATGTGGGAGGGGCACGCTGCCGCGGGCGGGGCACGCTGCCACGGGCAAAGGCAAGCCCCCACGGGCGGGCAAAAAGGCAAGCCCCCGTGGGCAAGGGCGAGCCCCCGCGAGCATGCCGGCCGATGCGCCGGTGAGCTGACTCAGCGGGTCGCCCCGGCGGGGTGAGACAGGCAGACACAGAGGAACACAGAGAAAAATGAACACAGCAGGAACAAGCAGAAGGGGGCAGATGTATAATAAATAAAAAAAAATAAATCTTTAAAAAAAAAACAGAAAAACCATGGAAGCCTTGAGTGGTTACATAGTTATTGCATGGTAGTGATGGGATTCATATCCATGACTCTAACTCCCTGGACTGTGTGCTTACTCATTAATCCTCAAGTATATGATTATCATTCATTCAACCCAAAGGGCACAGGGAATTCAATCAGTGTTCTCATACATCTCATTATCTAGTAGAAAAGACAGGCATGAAAGTCGATAATTGACTTGGCCAAGGTCAACACTCTAATCAGACCTGATGGAGAGAAGGCAGCTAATCTTCAACTTACTCCTGACTATGATACTTTGGGTATTGCCAACAAAATTGGGATCATCTAAACTGAGTACAGCTGGTTAGTTCTAAATAGAATTTTTTTCACTATATATTTAAAAAATGACAGGGTAAATTCCAGTTCAGAAGAGCCTGTTATATCCATCACAATGCAAAGCCAAAGCACATCATTCTAAGAGTCTTGCACTTGGGAAAGTGCAGAGTTTGAAACATTCCCATTTTAAGAGATTCAACAAGATAAGGATTTAGATTTAGAACTTATGGAGGGAAAGAAAATAATGAGGACCTATTTCTGCCGGCTCATGCTTTGCAAACAACCCTAAAACATAGTCATTGACTCTACTTTATAGATGAGGAAAACTGTGGCTCTGATAAATAACTTTACCCAAGGTCACACTGTTAAAAAGTATGGGGTACTATATTCAAAAGTCTGTGCTCTTTTTCACTATACCAGTGGTTTTCAAACTGGGTATTTTAGGGTAGGAAAGGATAGAGATACCAAGAAAGAAGGGCTCCCTCAATCAGAAGTAGCTTATATTTTACCTATTTTACATGTTGTGTTTAGGGAAACTTATTTTTTAAAAGGTTTCTATAACTAAACCACAATTTACCACTCTATATCAAGCCAACTCAATAGTATAGTGTCTTATTAATTTACCTTATTTTAACCCCACACAAAACAATAAGCTTTACTCAAAATTACTTAAACTCATACAAAACAAAGATATTTTTGCATAAAAGACTTCACTCAACAATTCATAAATTATATCCTTTTGGAAAACACCATGTTTTACAACCTTTCTATAAAGACTTCAAGATTCACTTTTACAGGCAAATATAATTTTAAAATTATGTTGAAAATTGTCCATATTGAATGAATTAATTCTACAACATAATCTATGCTTGCCAACAGACTATATGTTGTATTTTCTTTACCTGATAATTTTAACCATTTTTACTTCATAATAGTTGAAAGAGGAGAAACATTCCCCCCACCCCCCGCCCCCACTCCTTTTGCTCCAAAGTGTTGATGTTAATGACAGGTTAAAAGCTAATCAAGGGGCTGGCTGTAGCTCAATTGGCAGGGCACCGGTTTACCACATGGGAGGCCCCGGGTTCGGTTCCCAGGGCCTCCTTGAGCGGGCAGACTGCCTTGAGAAGGCAAGCCGCCGCGGGCAGGGCAAAGCCGCCACGGGCAGGGCAAAGCCGCCACGGGCAGGGCAAAGCCGCCACGGGCAGGGCAAACTGCCACGGGCAGGGCAAGCCCCCGCGAGCAGGGCAAGCTGCCTGTGAGCAGGCAAGGCCGCCGCGTGGTGAGCTGACTCGGCGGGTTGCCGCAACGGGGGGAGACAAGCAAACACAGAAGAATGCAAAAATGAACACAGCAAGAACAAGCAGAAAGGGGGGGATATATAATAAATAAATTTTAAAAAAAGCTA
>PVKH010026659.1:0-13167 GCA_004027955.1 Chaetophractus vellerosus
ACAAAGGAACCCGGAAGCCTGAACCCTGGAGACGTCGGCAGCCATCTTCCTCCAGGACATGGACTTTGGTATGGGAAGAAATTTATGCTTTGTGGCCTGGTAACTGTAAGCTTCTACCCCAAATAAATACCCTTTATAAAGACCGACCAATCTCTGGTATATTTCAAAAGGCACTCCTGTGGCTGACCAAAACAATGAGGAACACATACTTAGAGTCTGTGTAAATGTTAGCTCTTTTCCCAGCAGCTATTATTAAGCTTCAGGTTTGGGTAATTATCTCTGCTCTCTGGGCTGACATCCCTGGGGGAAGGGCTTGGGCTTTTATAGTTTGAAATTGAGAGACCACTGCATAGCCTGCCCTTTTAATTCCTTCCCTGACAAAACTGCTTCCGTCTGTGAACCACTCAAAGTCTGGGTTTGTTAGAGGCTTGTCTTTTAAATCTGGCCTGCTTGAGTAGTTTTGGTTAAGAGTTTCAAGGCAGGAGTGAAGAAGGGGATCTTCAGGATCTAACTTTGGGCCTTCTACCAGTAGCAGGGTGGCTGGGTTGTGGGTCTGACATACCCTTAGCTGCACCTCAGGGGTTTCTAGTAGTTGAGCCTGGGATTTAATTAACCAGCTGCCTGTAAGCCATTGGTGGCCCCTGGCTTCAAATACTCTTTAACCTGATGTGGGGTGAAGACTGTGAGAGGTTGCCCCCAGGTTAATTTGGTGGCTTGTTCAATTAAAAGGGTGGTTGCCCGCACTGCTCTCAGGCAAGTTGGCCATCCCTGTGCTGTGTTATCCAGGAATTTGGAGAAATAAGCTACTGGTCAGGAAATTTCACCCAGTTTCTGGACTAACACCCCTAGAGCCACTCCCTTTTCAGTTACATACAGAAAGAAAGGCTTGTCTAGGTTAGGAATTCCTAAGGTGGTAGGGCTAATTAAGGCCTGTTTTAAAGCATGGAAGGCAGTTTCCTTGTCTGTTCCCCATTCTAAGGGTTAGTTATTAGCCCCTGCAATAGTACTGTACAGTGGCCGGGCTAGTTCACCAAATCTGGGTATCCACAGTCTACAGTAACCAGCCATTCCTAGAAAAGCCCGCAGTTGATTTTTTGTTTGGGGCTGGGGGAAACTAGTGTTGCCAGATTTTCTCTAGTTTCTTGGCTAAGCTACAAAAAATGAATTTTAAGAGCAAGCCAGTTTAGTTAGGCCAGTAATTTATTAAGGAATGGAGAGAAGACAAATGGTAGAAAATAACAGATTATGGGTCCCAGGTAGAGACTGAAAAGAGATAAAGAGGGCTAATTTGCAGATTATAAATGCTTACTACAGATTACAAATCCCCAGGTTTACTTGCATGCTGATCCAGGCAGGGGGAGAAAAAGGTGAGAAACAGGGCAAGGGAAAAAAGGGGAAAAGGGCCGATTTAGCTTCCACCTTGCTTTTTGAACCATTAATTATTCCGTCCCTTTGCGAATGACAGGGGAGGAATCCCAGCTGTTTGCTGCTTTGATTGATTACCCCACCTCTTAATCCCCTAGGAGAGCACAATGATAAGGCCCCTGGAGAATATCCAGGGCTTTTCCTTGATTCTGCAGGAAATCTCGTTCCAAATGGGGGTTCTTGCAAGGAACTTCCAGCAGCCATCTTGTGGGGTATCCGTGGCCACGTGAGTTTCCCTGCCAGGTTCCAGATCCTAATCTACTAGCCTGCCTCATTAGTGATGGCTTGAACTCTTTCTGGGGAGAGAGCCCTTTCCCCCTGGGGTAAGAAGAAACCTTAAATAGGAGACTTTCTGCTGAGAGATTTGTGCCTTGGATGCTGACACTCAGTTGTCCCTACCGGCTAGGAAATTATGGACTAAAATGATGTTGGCATCAGAAATGTTCTTTGTCAGACTACAAAGCAACAGATCATCCACATATTTTAAGAGGAGCAAGTGGAGATCAGCTAGGTTCTGAGCTAAGGCATTCCCAAAAATATGCGGGCTGTCTCAGGAAACTTTGCAGCAACACGGTTCATGTAAACTGGACCGGAACTTTAAAGTTGGACTCCTGCCATTAAAAGGCAGAAAGGTACTGGGAGTCCTTGTGGAGTGGAATGCAGAAAAAGTCATGCTTTAAGTCAAGAACAGTAAACTAAGCTGCAATTTCTTAGACCTGGTTTAGCAGAGCATAAGGGTTGGGCATGACTGGATGAATTGGTATAACAAAGCTATCAACTGCTTTTAAGTCTTGAACCAGCTGGTAAGTGCTGTTGGGCTTTTTTTAACAGGAAGAATGGGCATTTTTTGCAAGGAGATTGGCAGGGAATTAGGAGGTCATTCTCCAAGAACTTTTTAATCATGGGCCAGAGGCCTTTAACAGCTTCCTCCTTAAGGGAGTACTGCTTTCTGTGAGGTGGGGATGGTTGGTATTATAAGTGATGGAACTGGGGAACCCAGAGGGCCCAACCTAGAATTCCCATATCCCACACTAAGGGATTTATTTGGTTGGCTGTTTCTTGGGAGAATTCGCTTAGTTGGGTCCCCACATCTGATGGTAACACTGCATCCAGACAGGTGGTTTCAAATCCAGGCTCACCAGCTCTCATTTCCCAGGCATTATACACCTGGGGTTGTACATTTGGAGAAATGTCTATTGAAGTCTTTTGCCCACTTTTGAATTGGGTTGCTTGTCTTTTTATCATTGAGTTGTATGGTCTCTTTATATAACATGGATATCACACCTTTATTGGAAATGTGGTTTCCAAATATTTTCTCCCATTGAATTGGCTGCCTTTTCACCCTTTTGACAAAGTCTTTTAAAGAAAAAATGTGTTTAATTTTGAGGAGGTCCCATTTATCTATTTTTTCGTTTATTGCTCATGCTTTGGGTTAACGTTTAAGAAACTACTGCCTCCCACAAGATCTTGAAGATGTTTCCCTACATTTTCTTCTAGAAGTTTTATGGTTGTGGTTTTTATATTTATGTTCTTGATCCATTTTGAGTTAATTTTTGCATAAAGTTTGAAATAGGGGTCCTTTTTCTTTCTTTTGGATATGGATATCCAGTACTCTTAGTACCATTTGTTGAATAGTCTGTTCTGGCCCAGCTAGTTGGGCTTGACTGCCTTGTCAAAAATCAATTGATCATAGATGTGAGGGTCTATTTCTGAATTCTTGATTTGGTTCCGTTGGTCAATAGTTCTAACTTTATGCCAGTACCATGCTGTTTTTACCACGATAGGTAAGTAATATGCTTTAAATTCAGGAAGTGAGAGTCTTCCAAATTTGTTTTTCTTTTTAAAAATATTTCTGGCTATTCAGGGCCCCTTCCCTTCAAAATAAATTTGATAATTGGCTTTTTCCATTTTGTTAAAAAATGCTGTTGGGGGAAACAGATGTGGCTCAAGTGATTGGGCTCTAGTCTACCATATAGGAGGGCCAGGGTTTGATTCCCGGGGCCTCCTGGTGAAAGGCAAGCTGGCCCATGTGGTGAGCTGGCCCGCGCAGGAGTGCTGGCCCACACAGAGTGTTGGCCCATGCAGAGAACTGGCACAGCAAAATGACACAACAAATAGAGACACAGAGGAGAGACAGTAAGAGATGCAGCAGATCAGGGAGCTGAGGTGGTGCAAGAGATTTAGCACCTCTCTCCCACTCTGGAAGGTCTCAGGATGGGTCCCGGTGCAGCCTAAAGAGACGACAAGCAGACACAGAAAAACACACAGACAGCATACAGTGAATGCAAAACAATGAGGAGGGGGAAGAAACAAATAAGTAAATAAATCTTTTTAAAAAAGAATAAATTATTTGTTTAAAAACACTGTTGGAATTTTTATTAGGATTGCATTGAATCTGTAAATCAGTTTGGGTTGAATTGACATCTTAACCATATTAATCTTCCAGTCCATGAACATGAAATGTCCTTCCATTTATTTAGGTCTTATTTGGTTTATTTTAGCAATTTTTAGTAGTTTTCTGAATACAGGTCATTTATGTCCTTGGCTAAGTTTTTTCCTAAATATTTGATATTTTTAGTTGCTGTTATAAATGGATTTTTTTTCTGACTTCTTCCTCAGATTGTTCATCAGTAATGTATAGAAATGCTACTGATTTTTGCATATTAATCTTGTATCCTGCCACTTTGTTGAACTCACTTTTTATTAGTTCTAGTAGCTTTTTGTGGGATTTTCAGGATTTTCCAGATATAGGATCATATTATTAGCAAATAGCAACAGTTCTACTTCTTCTTTTCCTATTTGGGTACCTTTTACTTCTTTTTCTTTCCTAATTGCTCTAGCTAGAACTTTCTAGTGCAATATTGAATAACAGTGGTGGGTGAGTGGGCATCCTTATCTTGATCCCAATCTCAGCAGGAAAGTTTTCAGTCTTTCATTGCTGAGCACAATAGTAGGTGTGGGTTTTTTATATATATGCACTTTACCATGCTGAGAAAGCTTCCTTCTTTTCCTATCTTTTGGAGTGTTTTTTTTTCTCAAGAAAGCATGCTGTATTTTGTTAAATGCCTTTTCTGCATCAATTGAGAGGACCACGTGATTTTCTTTTTCAATTTATTAATGTGGTTTATTACCGTTCTTGATTTTCCTGTGTTGAACCACCCTTGCTTACCTGAGATAAAACTCAGTTGATTGTGGTGTATAATTCTTTTAATGTGCTTTTGGATTTGGTTTGCAAGTATTTTTTTTAACAAATCAATTATATTGATACATATTGACAAAGCATATAGTTCACCCAAAGTGTACAATCAATGGTATTTGGTATAAGCTCATATTTGTGTGTTCATCACTTCAGTCATTATTAGAGCATGTTCATTATTTCAATAATAATAAGCAAAAAAACAGATAAACAAGAAAATTCCTCACCTCTCAATTTCTCTGTGTTTCCCCTGCTGTACATAGCTGCTCTTTCTGTCTATTCTTGCACAATTATTTATTTGTTTATTAAGCAGTTTTATTGAGATACATTCACATACCATGTGATCTATCCAAAGTGGGTAATCAATGGCTTTTAGTATAATCACAATGTTGTACATGCATCATCTCAAAAATTTTTGAATAATTTCTTACTCCAAAAAGAAATGTGTTTTTGGATTTGGTTTGCAAGTATTTTGTTGAGGATTTTGGCATCTATATTCATTAGAGAAACTAGTCTGTAATTTTCTTTCTTTGTAGTATCTTTACCTGGTTTTGGTATTAGGGTGATGTTTGCTTCATAGAATGAATTTGGTAGCATTCCTTTCATTCAATTTTTTGGAAGAGCTTGAGCAAGATTGGTATTAGATCATCTTTGAATGATTGATAGAATTAACCTATGAAACCACCTGGTCCTGAGTTTTTCCTATTTGGGAAGTGTGGTTTTTTTTTTTTAATATAATAAACTTTATTTTAAAATAAACTTTAGTTTTAAAGAGGTTTTAGATTACAGAAAAATTACATTGAAAGTATAAGGGATTCCCGTATACCCTACTCCCTCCCTCTCCCACATCTTCCTCTATTAATACCATCTTACAGTAGTGTGGTACATTTGTTACAGTTGAATAAATATTGAAACATTGCTACTAACCAAGGTCTATAGTTTAAATTGTGGTTTTCACTTAATTCCAATGCCTCCAAAATACCCTGTGTTCCACCTATTATTCCCTCCCCCTTCTCTCAGAACCTATGGTTACCACTATCTTTATATCAATGTTACATGTTCTTCCACTACTACAATATTAATAAGTTTACTTTGTTCAAAGTTGCTTTCCCCTCTTATGTTTGTTCATTACTCAACCTTGAGGAATTTGGGATGGTAATGCCTGCTCTGCCTCAGATTGAGTAGGGGCTTAGATTATATGGGGCAGATTTAAGGAACTGTTTTGCTTGCAGTTTAGATACTTTCTGATTTTTGGGATGGGGGTTTTCCATCATCATTTTGTTCATTGTCCTGGGCAAGTCCAATGAACTGAACAGTAGGTGTTGGCCACAGGTCTTCTGAGATTCAGGCCTCAACCAGCATATGAACAGACCAAAGATTTAAGTCTCTGAGACATATATTTAATGGGCATAGTGCTAATTATAGTTTCAAATAAAAGGGGTAGAAGACTCTTGTGTAGGGAATTATAAATGAGTCTAACTCTGTTACATTTGGTATACAGGTTGTCATATAGTCCAGGGTAAGACCAACCAATAGGGTTCTGATTTCTAGGGGTTGTATGCCTTGCCTATAGTGTCAGGATGGCTCTAGAGCCCTCAAGAGCACCCCTTTTTGAGGCTTTAGTCATAGTAGTAGTTATTGAGATCTGCCTGAGACATGCATAAATGTAACCTCTGGAATGATGTCCTAACTCATTTTGAAATCTCTTAGCTGGAAAAACTCTTTTGGGTTTTGTTTCCTCCTTTTGGTCAAGGTCTTTTTCCAGATACATTGCTGGTTGGTGCTTGGTGTTAATCCCTTGGTGCTAGGGAGGCTTATCCCTGGGAGCCATGTCCCATGCCAAGGGGAAGGTAGTACATTTATTTGCTGAGTTTGGATTAGAGAAAGGCCAGATTTGATCAACAAGGAGGTTTTCAGGAGGTAACTCTTAGGCAATAGTTATTTTTAGGCTAAGTTTCAATTTTTCAAGAATAAGGTTCATAGTTACATGCATTAATATTGAGGGCTTGGCATATTGGTCTGTTTTCTTTTATGGGCACTGCCTATGTACTCGAGAGATTCTTGCCCTTCTGTTTGAAAATGTAGCAGGACTCCCCAGGATGGGAGTTTAATATTTCTTGTTTATTGTATGGGTCTCCTCCCACTGATATAACACCCTTTGACAAGATGAGCACGTTTATATTCCATAGAAGCATGCCCCCGGTGCACCCTTTCCCACACATCCCCCCACCACTGAAATCCTACACCAGTGACCCTCTCCTGCCATATTTTTCAAAAGAACATTTTGGAGGTTTTTGATGACTGTTTCAATCTCTTTAGTCATGGTTGGTTTATTAAGGTCTTCTATTTCTTCCAGTATAGGTTATTTGTGTGCTTCTAGGAATTTTCCCATTCATCTACATTTTCTAGTTTATTGGCATATAGTTCATAGTAGCTCTTATGATATCTCTTATTTCTGCAGGATCAGTGGTAATGTCTCCCCTCTCATTTCGGATTTCATTTATTTTCATATTCTTACTTTCTTTGTCAGTCTATATAAGGGTTTGTTGATTTTGTTAATCTTCTTAAAGAACCAACTTTTAAAAAATTCTCTCTTTTTTTTTTCTTCTTGATTTCATATATTTCTGCTCTGATCTTTATTGTTTCTTTTCTTTGGCTTGGTTTGGGATTTGTTTGCTGTTTGTTTTCTACTTCCTCCAGGTGTGCAGTTAGGTCTTCGATTTTAGCTCTTTCTTCTTTTTTTATGAAAGCTTTGAGGGCTATAAATTTCCCTCTCAGCCTGCTTTGCTGTATCCCATAGATTTTTTATAAGTTGTGTTCTCATTTTCATTCTTCTCAAGTTATTTACTTATTTCTCTTGTAGTTTCTTCTTTTACCTACTGATTATTTAAGAGTGTGTTGTTTAATCTCAATATATTTGTGAATTTCCCTTTTTCTTTCTGTTACTTATTTCTAGTTCATTCCATTATAATCAGAGAAAGTGTTTTGTATAATTTCAGTAGTTTTACATTTATTGACACCTGTATTATGACCCAACATATGGTCTTCCCTGGAGAAGGATTCATGAGCACTTGAAAAAAATGTATATCTTGCTGTTTTGGAGGTATAATACTCTATAAATATATGTTTGGTCTAGTTCATTTACATATTATTCATGTTCTGTGTTTTCTTATTTATCCTCTGTCCAGATGTTCTATTCTGAGAATGGTGTTGAAAACTCCAACTATTAACATAGAGATGTCTATTTCTCCCTTCAGTTTTGCCAATGTGTGCCTCATGTATTTTGGGTCACCCAGGTTAGGTGCATAAATCTTTATTATATTTATTTCTTCTTGGTGAATTGCCACTTTTCTTAATATATAATGACCGTCTTCATATCTTATAACAGTTTTGCATTTAAACTCTATTTTGTCTGATATTAGTATCACTAATCCAGATATTTTTTGATTACTATTTGTGTGGAATATCTTTTTTCCAACCTTTCACTTTCAACCTGGTTGTGTCTTTACATCCGAGATGAATTTCTTTTATACAGCATCTAGATGGCTCATACTTTTTTATCCATTCTGTCAGTCTGCCTTTTTAAAAAAACGAATCAATATTATTGTTACATATTAATAAAATATACAATCCATCCAAAGTGTACAATCAATGGTATTTGTTATACTCATATAGTGATTAATCATGATTAGATTACTTTCATTATTCCAATTAATAATAATACAAATTTAAAAAACCAGACCAAAAAAACTCATCACTCTCAATCTCTCTATGCTTCCCCTGCCATACATAGCAGCTATTCTGTATCTGTGTCTCCAGATGGTATCTTCTTATGATCTCTTTTATTTCTGTGGTGTTAGTAATAATGTCCCCATTTTCATTTCTGATTTTATTATTTGCATCTTCTCTCTTTTTTTCTTTGTCACTCTAGTTAAGAGTTTGTCAATATTGTTGAACTTCCCAAAGAACCAAATTTTGGTTTTGTTAATTCTACTTTTTTGTTCTCAATTTCATTTATTTTTGCTCTGATCTTTTTAATTTCATTCCTTACACTTGCTTTGGGAATAGTTTTCTGTTCTTTTTCTAGTTCCTCCAGCTGTGTAGATAGGTCATTGATTTTAGCTCTTTCTTATTTTTTAAATGTAAGCATTGAGGCCTATAAATTTTCCTCTCTGCATTGCCTTTGCTACATCCCATACATTATTATGTTGTGTTCTCATTTTCATTTGTTGAGATATTTATTGATTTATCTTACAATTTCTTCTTTGACCCACTGATTATTTTAAAATGTGTTGTTTAATCTCCATGTATTTGGGAAATTTCCCTATTTCTGCCTGTTGATTCCAGCTTTATTCCATTATTATCAGAGAAATTTCTTCATATAATTTTGATATTTTTTAATTAATTGGGATTTTTTATGACCCAACATATCCTGGAGAAAAATCCATGAGCACTTGAGAAGAATGTATATCCTGCAGTTTTAGGTTGCAATGTTCTCTATATAATCTATTAGGTTTAGTTCATTTGTCATATTCAATCTCTCTGTTTCTTTATTGATCTCTGTCAATAGGTTCTATCCAATGCTGAGAGTGGTATATTGAAGTCTCTAACTATCATTATGTGTGTCATTTTTTTGGAGGAGGTACCGGGGATTGAAATTGGGACCTTGTACTTGGGAAACAGGCACTCAACCACTGAGCTACACCCACTCCCCTCTATTATTATTGTGGAGACATCTGTTTCTCTCTTCAATTTGCCAGTGTTTGCCTCATGTAATTTGGGGCATCCTAGTTAGGTACATATACATTTATGATTGTTATTTCTTCCTGGTGAATTGTCCCTTTTCTTGATAAATAATGTCCTTCCCTGTCTCTAATAACAGCTTTACTTTTAAAGTCTATTTCATCTGATATAATTGTACCTCTTCCAGCTTTTCTGGTTACTGCATGTGTGGAATATCTTTTCCCAGCCTCTCATTTTCAATCTATTTGTATCCTTGGGTCTTAGGTGAGTCTTTTGTAGACAGCATATAGATGGGTCATATTTTCTTATCCATTCTGCCAGTCTCTGTTTTTTGATTGGGGAGTTTAATCCATTAACATTCAATGTTATTACTGTAAAGGCCGTTCTTACTTCACCCATTTTGAGCTTTGCATTTTATCCATCATATCTTATTTTCACCACTCTTTTTACATTTTTAGTTACTTTTACTGATATAATCTTCATTTCTAGACTCTCTTCCAAGCCTCTCTTTCCTGTCTTTTCTTTTCTGGCTGTAGCACTCCCTTTAGTATTTCCTGCAAAGCTGGTCTCTTGGTTACAAACTCTCACAGTTTCTGTTTATCTGTGACTATTCTAACCTCACCCTCATCTTTGAAAAGTCAGTCTTTCTGGATATAAGATTCTTGGATGGCAGATTTTCTCTTTTATTTTCCTAAATATATCATACCACTGCTTTCTTCCCTCAGTGTTTTCTGATAAGAAGACAGCCATTAATCTTATTGAGTATCCCTTATATGTGATGAATCACTTTTCTCTTGCTACTCCCAGAATTCTCTCTTTATCTTTGGCATTTGACATTTTGATTATTTTGCCTCAAGTTGGTCTATTTGGATTTATTCTGATGGGTGTACGTTTTCCTTCTTGGACATGGATATCTTTGTCCTTCAGTAGGGTTAGGGAATTTTCTACCATTATTTCCTCAAATATTCCTTCTGCCCTTTTTTCCTTCTCTTCTTCTGGGACACCCATAATACATATGTTTGCATGTCTATTGCTGTCTTTTAATTCCCTGAGATCCTGTTCAATTGTTTCCATTCTTTTCTTTATCTGATCTTTTGTATGTTTGCTTTTGGAGGCACTGTCTTCAAGCTCACTGATCATTTCTTCTGCCTTTTCAAATCTGCTTGCTATATGCTTCCAGTGTGTGTTTTAAATGTCATTTATTGTGTTGTTCATTCCCATAAGATATGCTATTATGCTTTCCATTCTTCTTTGTGCTCACCCAGTGTCTTCTTGATATCCTTAATTTCTTTAGCCATCTCACTGAATTTATTAGGGAGATTTGTTTGAACATCTAGGATTTGCTTTCTTAACTCCTTTATGTCATCTTGAGGCTTAATTTGTTCCTTTGACTTGGCCATACCTTCCTCTTTCTTCTTGTGGATTGTAATTTTTTGTTGGTGCCTCAGCATCTGATTTACTAGATGTACTTATTCTCACCTCACTTTCTTTCTTTAGTCTGGGGCTTTCTATTTGATTGGTTTTGTGCTACAGCCTATCTTTGATACTTGATTCAACTTAATTTGGAGCTTTATAGTGGCTTGTGTTTAGCCAATCTGAATTTTTTTTCAGCTCTTTTTCATCTGTTTCTTGTCCTTTCTCCGTTGGTGGTTGCAGAGTAGGGACTGGAATGAGGTTAGTACTGTAAGCTGTGGAGGCTGAACCTGCCTGTGTTGCACCAGAAACCAATGAACCTTTTCCCAGCTTTCTCCCCTGCCAGGGGTAGGGATGCAGCTGCAGCCATGTGCAGTAAACTAAGCTGTGCAGGACAAGACTGTCTGTAGTTGCCCAGAGAGACTGATGAAAGTACATGCCCCTTCCTCCCCTGCATTGGATGGGGATGGAGCTACTGGTGTGAAAAGAAAACTAAGCCGTGTGGGTCAAAACTGACTACAGTTGCCCAGACAGACTGACAAAGAACTTCACCCACTCCTCCCCTGCCAGGGGCAGGCATGGAGCCACAGGTGTGTGTAACAATCTTGTCTGTGTGGGCTGAAAGGACTGCAGTTGCCCAGATAGTCTGTGGGAATACTGCCCCTCCTTTTCCCTGTCAGGTATGGGGATGGAGCCACAAGTGTGCCTACCAATCTACTCCATGCAGGCCGAAAGCAACTACAGTTGCCTGGAGAGGCTGGTGCAGGTTCCCTCAGCTTCCTCCCTACCAGAGGTGGGGCTGAAGTCTAGGCTAGGTCAGCAATCCTACCTGGATGGAAAGAAGTCAGTCCCTGCCATCACTGTGATTTCCAATCAGCCCTGCTTCTCCTTATCCTAGGGGTAGAGTTATAATGGAAACTACCAGCCTCTTTCCAACTTGGACAGCTTCAAACTTTATCTGTTTTCAGGATTGGACTTTAGCCAGCCAGATTTGCTAATCAATAGCTGAAGTCGGTGCCTGGTCACTTCTTACCCACCCCCACCCCCTTTTGGGAAATGGAGCTTCCACTTCCAGCCAGGGAATATCTCCTGAGGCGTCTTGTGCCGCCAGCTGGAGATGCACACTGGCCTCCATGGCATGGAGTACTCATGAATCTTCACTGTAGATGGGCAGTCCCCTCCTTATTATCTTCCAAGGATGTTGCAGGATGCTCTTCTGGTCTCCTGGGGCCCCAAACAGGGAATTTAGATAGCTCTGGGTGATTGCTAACTGCACTGTAGGATGAGCTGTCTCTTTGAGCTCCTTGCTGTTGCCATCTTGTCCCTCCTACTCTGAATGCTAGGCATTTTGAATTGTACTGTGTTGGGTGCTGGGTATATTTGTATTCCTATAAATATTCTTTAGCTTTTTTATTGGGGACAGATTAAGCTATTTAGAAACAGTTTGTCCCTTTCAGGGATTACTTTTGCGCTTTGTTAGGTGTTTAGATTAGGAGGGTCATTTATTTATGGCTAATTTTGCTGCAGTCCAGAGGCAAAATCCTCCCTAGTTGTTTACCTGGTATACCATGAATTATGAGTTTTTCCACTTTGGCTGGTGGGAACAGAAACTATTACTGGCCATTTGTGAACCTTGGGTGCTGTTTCCTGTAACACTTTGAGGTAGTTCCTTCCCTGGTCTTGAGTGGTTAACCTCCCACATATGTGCTGATTATTACTCTGCTAAAGACTTGAGGCAGATCCTCTGTAGATCTTGAGACCTTTGTCTCAGTGCAGTGCTCTCCTCTTTGCCTTGTAAACGCTAGCTGTCTTGGCTTCCTTGGACTTTGAGCCATCTCTCAATTCACAGAGATTCCTGGACTCTGCTTTGTCTCCTCCTTCCTACCCACAGCCTGGAAATTCTTAACCAAGAAGCAGGGGTAGTCACTGGACTAATCTCAATTGTTTTTCTTCTATCATGAATAGCTCTCCTTTGTTTTCTTACAAACTATTAACTCATATTTTGTTTAATATTTTAATTGTTTTAGGCAGGCAGGTAAAATTGGTCCCCATTATTCCATCTTGGCCAGAAGCACATAGTTCTTATTCTTCATATGTCTCAAATCTTGCAATATCACTCTCCTAATTATTCATTTACCTCTTAGATCAGAGTACCCCAACTAATATATTTCAGCCCTTGGGGTAAGGAGGGGTGTTTTGGTCAGCCACAGGAGTGCCTTTTGAAATACACCAAAGATTGGTCAGTCTTTATAAAGGGTATTTATTTGGGGTAGAAGCTTACAGTTACCAGGCCACAAAGCATAAATTTCTTCCCATACCCAAGTCCACGTGTTGGAGTAAGATGGCTGCCGACGTCTCCAGGGTTCAGGCTTCCGGGTTCCTCTGTTCCC
>PVKH010026660.1:0-13593 GCA_004027955.1 Chaetophractus vellerosus
CAGTGAGACGTTGAGCCCCACCCCTCGGTGGGGGTGGTCTCAAGTAGAAGCAGAGATTTGAGAGAAGCAGAGAGGAGATTTGGAGAAGGAGATTTGAAAAGCAGTTCTGATGTTGGAGTGAGCCGATCACCGGATAGGCTACAGCTGGCCTTGTGGAGGGACGCAACGCAGAGAGTCTCATAGTCTTCAGCTGAACTCGTGAAGGAAACAGAAGCTAAGCTGGGAGAGAAATGCAGCCCTGGGAACAAAGGAACCTGGAAGCCTGAACCCTGGAGACGTCGATAGCCATCTTGTTCCAGGACATGGACTTTGGTATGGGAAGAAATTTATGCTTTGTGGCCTGGTAACTGTAAGCTTCTACCCCAAATAAATACCCTTTATAAAGACCGACCAATCTTTGGTATATTTTAAAAGGCACTCCTGTGGCTGACCAAAACACCATATAATCCATCCCCTCCCCCTCCCACATTTTCCCCTATTAATAGCATCTTATATTAGTGTGGTACATTTGTTACAATGATGAACAATATTGAAGCATTACTACTACTCAAGATCTCTAGTTTGCATTGTTTTACACTTTGCATTGCACAGTTTTATAGATTTTGACATAATGTATAATGGTCTGTATTCACCATTGTAATATCATGCGGAACTATTCTAAAAATACCCGATGTTCCACCTATTATTTCCCTCCCACACTCCTCAGAAATTCCAGTAAGCACTATCTTTATATCAATGTAACAGGTTCTTCCATTACTGCAATAACATTGTCTAATTTGCCCCACATTTGTGTTCCCTTTATGTTAGATCATTCCTCAGTCTTGGGGATTTGGGAATGATGATGATGCTCTACTTCAGATTGAGGGGGGCACATGGAATGTACTGGTTTGTTCGCAATTGTAGATAGTCATGTATGATATATTGAAAAGATCTAAACAAGAGATAGCAAAGAAGAAGCTTCCCAATAAAACCTAAAATTGAAATTTCAGAATGCTTAAGTTTTATTCTTATGCATCAGAAATTATGTGCCCAAACTGTCTGTTCCATCACTTTCTGTTATGGTTTGTGTTTTGGTCAGCCACAGGCATGCCTTTTGAAATATACCAAAGATTGGTCGGTCTTTATAAAGGGTGTTTATTTGGGGTAGAAGCTTACCAGGCCACAAAGCATAAATTTCTTCCCATACCAAAGTCCACGTGTTGGAGTAAGATGGCTGCCAACGTCTCCAGGGTTCAAGCTTCCGGGTTCCTCTGTTCTGGGGCTGCGTTTCTCTCTGGGCTTAGCTTTGGTTTCCTTCACGAGTTCAGCTGTAGACCATGAGGCTTTTTATGCTTTGCTTCTCTCCACAAGGCCAGCTGTAGACTATCGGGCAAACGGCTCACTCCAGCGTCAGAACTGCTTTTCAAGTCTCCTTCTCCAAATCTCTTCAACTCATATCTACTGCCTAGACTTTATACTTGAGACCACACCCACCGAGGGGCGGGGCACAGTTAGTGCCCTTATCATAACTTAATCACACCCAGATGAACAGATTAGTTTACAAGAATAATCCAATTTATATTTTTGGAATTCACAATTAAATAAAACTCCGAAACCATTACAGTTTGCAATTAGCAACAACAAATATCACCATTATGGTAGCACAAGTCATTGTTTTCTGTTTGGAGCCTTTCCTTCCTTTGAGAAGTTTGAAAAGATTATGAGGGTCTGATGCTTTTTTACTAACAAGGAAACCATCTTTATAAGTATACCCTGATGCCCCCTTAACATTGTATATAAGTAGTTTATGTGTAGATATATACATGTGTATATTTATTTCTCATGCACACATGGATTTATTTATATGATGAGTTGCTCTCAAGGCAGGTTAGTTTATTTAATGCTTAAAATACCAAATTTACTTTAGAACAAATATCAAATATATTATACAACTAAAGTGAGTAAACATAGGCTCCTATTACAAACGCATTTCTCTACCTCCTTTATTGTGACAGATAGTACAGGTCCTCCAACTACTGCCCTATGTCAGAATCCTCTTTACATGGTGCAGGTTAAAAATGAGAAGTACTCATTTTTTCTCCTTTCTTTGTAGCTAATATTGGCCATCTGGCATAATTCTGATTGAACAAACATTAAAGGGAGTCATTTATTGGTTTTGGAGAAAATTTACTTCCTCACACACAAGGAAAGACATGTGAGGGGAATTATTCTTTCTTCTTCTCTTGCTTCTTTGTATATAATTGTGTGAAGATGTGATTGTTGGAGCAGTGGCTGTCATTTATGACCATGAGGTGACAACCCTGAGGACTAAGACCAACAGACTGAGGACAGTGGAGTGTAAGAGACTGGTTCCTTGATGGGAGTGCTGAGATGTTGAATCAACACTATGACACTCTACCTCCAGATTTGTAGTATGGTAAGAAAAATAAGCTCCTATTTAATTGGGCTTTTAACTCAGTATTAGATAACTTGAATCTAGAAACCTTCAAAGTGATAGTATTGGTCAGGATGCATTCCTGACACACTAAAAAATGCATTAATTTAATAGATAAATATTATGGAAAATTTTCTTCTTTTTCATGAGCATTGATGAGTAACTATCTTTATATTGTTGTTACATGTTCTTCCATTACTACAATAACAATGCCTCCTTTGGCTTGTGTTTGCCTTTACCCTTATGTTTGTTCATTCCTCAGTCTTGGGGATTTTGGGATGATGATGATGCTCTACTTCAGATTGAGAGGGTCTTAGATCTAATGAGGCAGATGAAGGGTACTGGTTTCTTTGCAGTTGTAGATAGTCAGGTATGATATATTGAAAAGATCTTAACCAAGAGATAGACAGCAAAGAAGAAGCTACCAAATAAAACCTGAAATTGAAATTTCAGAATGCTTAATCTTTATTCTTATGCATCAGAAATTATGTGCTCAAATTATCAGTACCATCTTTTTCTATTAGGGTTTGCCACTGAAAACAAAAGTCACCATTATTGTAGCACAAGTCATTGTTTTTTGTTTGGAGGCTTTCCTTCCTATGAGAAGTATGAAAAGGTTAAGAGGGTCTGATGCTTTTTGACTAGCAAGGAAACTGTCTCTATAAATGTAACCTAACGCCGCCACCACACTGTATATGAGTAGTTTCTGTGTAGATTCATTTCTCATGTACACATGCCTTTATTTATATGATGAGTTGATCTCAAGGCAAGTTAGTTGATGTAATGCTTAAAATACCAAATTTACATTATAACAAATATCAAATATATTATACAACTAAAGTGAATAAACACAAGTTCCTATTACAAATGTATTTCTCTACCTTCTGTGACAGACAGTACTGATGCTCCAATTACTGCCCTATGTCAGAATCCTCTTTTCATGGTGCAGTTTAAAAATCAGAAATACTCATTTTCCTCCTTTTTTTAGCTAATATTTGCCAACTGACATAATCCTGATTGAACAAACATTAAAGGGAGTCATTTATTGGCTTTTGGAGAAAATTTACTTCCTCACACACAAGGAAAGACATGTGAGGGGAATTATTCTTTCTTCTTCTCTTGCTTCTTTGTTTATAATTGTGTGAAGATGTGATTGTTGGAGGAGTGGCTGTCATTTATGACCATGATGTGACAGCCCTGAGGACTAAGGCCAACAGACTGACAATGGAGTGGAAGAGACCGGTTCCTTGATGGGAGTGCTGAGATGTTGAATCAACACTATGACACTCTACCTCCAGATTTGTAGTATGATAAGAAAAATAACTTCCTATTTAATTGGGCTTTTAACTAAGTATTAGATAACTTGGATCTAGAAACCTTCAAAGTGATAGTATTGGTCAGGATGCATTCCTGACACACTAAAAAAACTGCATTAATTTAACAGATAAATATTATGGGAAATTTTTTCTTCTTTTTGGTGAACATTGATGAGAGGAATTTTAATCTATGATGATAAGAAGGATGATTTGTACATATTTAAATTCAATTTTTAAATATAATCTATTTCACCTGGTTGATGTTTGCTGCTCATTAAACCCATATTTTCTCTGAAAGAGAAAAATTATCCAACATTCTCTTCTTATATTTGCTGAGAAAGCTCAGTCTTTGCATAATATTTAATGTGCTCACAATATTTAAATGAATCAAAATACTTCTTTTATGGCTTCACATCAAACACAACTCTGACTTAATGTCTCCTTTAAGTTTAACTGAGGCAGAATGATAGATTTGGGTGGAATTATACTTTTATTATCAGCTTTCTGTGCCAGTGGTTAAGGGAGAAACACTGACAGGTCTTGAGCTAGGAAAAGTCAGAGCTGTGTTTTGAGAGATTATTCTAACCGCAGTGTAGGTGACTGAATTAGAATGTCTATGTGAGAAATTATACAATAAACGTTAGAAGTCATTACAATTCAGTAATATAGGTCAAGTAAAACTGAAAAAGTTCCTGAATCAGGTGGTGGCTGTGGGAGCATGTGAGAATTGTGAAAAATATTCTGAGGGCTTTCAGCCAGAGAATAACTTAATTTCCACAACTATTACTGAATGTCTTTTATGTACTCTGTACTGACCTTAGCACCAGGAGCAATGTAGCAAACAAGACAGATGTGGTCTCTGTGTCACAAAGCTTATAGTTTAGGAGAGCAAAGAAGTTAAAAGTAAAGAATAATGTCTGAGGAGCATTATGATGGAGCATCTATTGGAAGTTTTGTGAACATAGCATGAAAGCTGGCATTTATAGACAATATACTATTTTTCTGGCACTACTGTTCTAAGTGCTTGACTTATATTTGCTCAATTCATAGTCACAAAAATCCAATGAAAGAGATGCTCTTATTCCCATCCTTATCTGAAAAAGACTGTAAGGCAGAGAGAGTTTTAGTAACTTGCCCAATTAGAGTCAGATTTAATGGATGTCAGAATCAAACACTTGCCCCCTTACTCCAGAGGCCGAATTTTTAACTGGTAAACTGAAAAGAATTTCTTGACATCAGTTACTGAAATGTTACATTTAAGAACTTATAAGGATATTCCCAGTAGGTGTTTAGAAATAAAGACATTTGTAGGATAGCAAGCATTATAAATTATTTGGAGCTATCCCTGAAAAGACAGCCCTAAAATCAGTTACTGCAGTCCATGAGAAATTTCTGAGAAATTAATTCAGAAACCTGCTACCAAAAACCATGTGGAAACTCTCCTTAGGAAATTGGAAAGAAGACGAGAACAATGCAATAGACAGATTTCCCTTGAGAGATGAAGATGGTAGGGATATGATAGTTGTACAATCCCTAGAGTAAAGTGAAAACTTGAGTGAAACATTGCATCCGTAAGGAACTAAAGACATATCATGGTCTAGGGTGTAATTAAAATTGTGTAATTACCCTGTTACATACAGAATCTGTTCCCCAGTGATTGAGCAAGTTTCCAATCTATTCATAAACAATTGCATGGTCTTATTAAACCAACATTAAATTTGCCTGCTTATTTACTAAAGAATATTCATTTCTTTGCTGCTGCTAGGGGCTGAAAATGAAATCAGAAATTATATGCATTTCAGAAAATTTTCCAGAGAATTTTGGAAATTAACTCTGGCCTTCATCCTCTCTTAGAGTCAAAGCAACCAAAATCTTTTGTCTTTCTGTGACCACAGGAGTAAGTAAAAGGAAGAGAAAGCTCAGAATTCTGGCCTAAAAAGGGTAAGTACCTGATTTTTTATATCACACCCTCCTTACTTTGAGAAGGATTAAGACATGCTGATTCCCCACACACACACTTTATACAATCTTGCAACTCAAGTGAAAAAGGTAGAAGAATCTGCTTGAGGGCAAACTTATGTTAGACAATGTAAGGATATTCTGGGGTTCCCTATTTCAGTATGTATGATCTCTCTTCATGGAGGCAACTGTCACTCTAATAGGTTTATGGCTTTTACTCTATGATTTGCATCCGCTCCAGACCTCTCCTAGACATTGACTCTTAGTTTGGATCCTGAGATATTATTCATGGTTCACACCACGGCAGGGTCTATCCTGCATCAGAAAGATCCAGGTTGCTATGGCCTGTGCCTCAGGTACACAGGTGTAGGTGAGGCTCAGGTGAATGAAGAAATGATGAGATGAAGGAGAAGAATTCTTTCTGGTCCTACTTCTCCCATCTTCCTTGTTATTTTCCATCAGTCATGTTTTTGCCTGTTAGAAGTGACCTTAATCTGTAGGCTAATTTGGGGGTGCTCTTGGCTATATTCAGCTTCAGACTGTAATCAGAAGAAGAAATTGTCACTCAGTGTCATGACAATGGTAAAGGCAGATTCTATTGTCCAGGTTGAGTTAGTCTCATACAGTCCCAATTTATACACCATCCTCATGGATAGTGGGAGGATCTGGGTTGTGTTCTGATGTAACCTTTTTTTTTTATCCCACAGATCTCCTTAGGAAGAATGTCTCCTGGAAATGGCTCTTTTGTGACTGAATTCATATTGGTGGGATTAACAGGACACCCAGATCTCCAAATCCCCCTTTTCTTCCTATTTTTATCAATGTATATGTTCACGGTGCTGGGAAACTTGGGCTTGATAATTCTAATTGGGCTGAATTCCCACCTGCACAGCCCCATGTACTTTTTCCTCTTTAACTTATCTTTCATTGACCTCTGTTATTCTTCTGTTTACACACCAAAGATGTTGTTCAACTTCATATCAAAGAAGAATATTATCTCCTATCAAGGGTGCATGACCCAGCTCTTTTTTTTCTGCTTTTTAATCGTTTCAGAGTACTATGTACTGACATTAATGGCCTATGATCGCTGTGTGGCCATCTGTAATCCACTCTTGTATAACATTACCATGTCTCCAAAAGTGTGCTCCATCCTTATTTTTGGTTCATATTTGATAGCATTTTCTGTTGCTATGGCCCACACTGGATGCATGCTGAGGCTAACCTTCTGTGATGCCAACACCATCAACCATTATTTCTGTGACATCCTCCCTTTGCTCCAGCTCTCCTGCACAAACACCTATGTCAATGAGTTGGTATTATTCATTTTAGGAAGCATCAATATCTTTGCGCCCAGTATCACCATCTTTATCTCCTATGGTTTCATTCTCTGCAGCATCCTCCATATCCATTCTGCTGAGGGATGGTCCAAATCTTTCAGCACCTGCAGTTCCCATATAATAGCTGTTTCTCTATTGTTTGGATCATGTTCATTTATGTATCTCCAACCATCTTCTGCCAAGTCTATGAATGAGGGAAAAATATCTTCTGTCTTTTATACCATTGTGGTTCCCATGATGAACCCCTTAATCTACAGCTTGAGGAATAAAGATGTTAAACTTGCTCTGAGAAAAATCCTGCATAGGAGAAATTTCCAATAATAAATAGGATTTCCTCTTATGGTTCCAATTTTTTATTTGTAGGATTGTTAAGTTATGCCTTGTTCTTTTCTTCACCATTTGCCTAGTTTTTTCTCCTACTACCTATTTTCCTGTGTGAAACTATCTTTAAAGAAGTAATTTCTTACATATGTTTTTTCACTGCACACTGGAACATTTTTCCCCTAAAACATGATGAATGATTCCCCAAAGTTTGAATAAAATGACACTAGGTTGACATTTTGTGTTTGGAAGGTGACAACTGTTGTCTGAAATTTGTAATTTGCCATTGGATGCGTGAATCAAGCACATGCCTCCATGCCTGTATTTCTATCCTCACTAAGCAGTAGTATGTCTCCTTCAAATGCCAGTGTTTCACTAAAATAGTTGACTCCACATAGACTATCAGCAATGCCCTGTTTGCAGATGGAACACTATGAACTAAGCTTCTTTTGAAAAATTATTTATTTACACCTATGTATGTCCATAATAGATGCTTAATCTCTGTTTATTGCTTGGATAGGTAAGTGAAACCCAGGGGGGTTAATGATTTTTAATGTTATACAGCTTCTCAGTGAAAATCCTATTGTAAACCCTAGGGTCCTAAATTCATCTGTTGTTCTTTCTCATATAACTTTTTTCTAATTTTATTATATTATTTTTATTTAAGTAGTTATAAAATAAGAGAAATATTTTCTGTTTTGAAACTTGGCTAGGATTTGTTCAGTAAGATGCATGAATTTCTTCAAGGAGTTTGGCTAATTTTGTCCATGCAAGTAGTGTGATGTTTCATTTTATGGGGATGAAGAGATTTGTAAGCTTATTATAGTTTAGAGATTATCAGCTCAAATGCCAGCTTTTTCTTCAAAGTAATATAAAAAGAATTTAGAATATTTCCTGGTGCTTGTACTTCAGAAAATATGGAGATGGGAGAAAACTGCAACCAGTGACATGAAATTAGGCCAGGATGCCAAGAGACAGATGGTCAGTAATGAGAGGTCCTTGAGTGAGACTGGTTAGTGAGGGGTTAGAAACTACATTTTAACCTGAATTTGCATCCTCTGCTGTAGTGTGCTGTCATTATCCTCCACTGTTCATCAAGCTTTGATAAAACTTGTAGCACACAATGAATATACATCAAACATTTTGTTTTACAGAATGAAGAAAGAAGAGCTCTGATCACATGTTTGGAAATCAGGTAGAAAGGATAGAAATTACAGGAGATAAAATATTAAGTAGTAAACAAAGATCCACTTAGAATTTAGAATGTAAAATGATGGGAAATTGAAACTCCTACTACTCCTTCCCTCTTCCTTATAAGAGCCCCTAGAAAGATTATGGAGATCACAGGATTTTTATGGGTAGGATGATGGTTTTGATTATTTGATGATAAGGAACATTTAACCCATATAGCTGGAGGTGCTGAGAACAATTAAATAATGCCTGGTGGTGTTAGCCTCCATCTATTACTCCCATGTGGATTTTTAGTGATAAAACACAATTGCAGCTGGGATAGCAATTGCAATGTGAAAGAAACATTTTTTGAAAAAATTTTGACAACTGAGGAATAGGATGTCAGATTATTTTTCTTTGGAGAATACAGGCATAAAGTGACTACTCTAATTTTTCTTAATCTGGTCTGTTGGGGATTGATTCCTGATCTATACATACATATTCCAGTCTTAACCACCATTGCTGTGGGTGTGAACAAATTTGTAAATAGGATCTTTGAAGGTGTTTTTATTTGGTGTGGACTCATCTATGAGTAGGATCTCTGAAGATGAGGCTGAATTGAATCAAGGTTTGCCTTAATCTTCCTGACTGGTGTCCTTCTACACAGTGGAAATTTGGTTTCAGTCAGTTAAAAGAACACTGGTGCTGCCTTAGTGCCTGCTCCATGGCTATGTCTTTGCAGCTCTTCCTGCATCTCCTCATCGTCTTCATCCTAGTCTTCTTTTGCATCTCATCATCTTTCTTTCTAATATATTCCTGGAGGTATTTTCACTCTAAGGTCTTTTCTCACTTTCCCATGTTTTCTGTGTTACCCTGTCCTCAACTCCAAAGTCATTCTCAGTTCCAAGGAGGCCCCATCCTGAACTGTATTCCTCATATCCTGTCTAGATATTGCTCCCTTCTGCTTTTTTTTTTTTTTTTTTTTTTTTTTTTTTTTTTTTTTTGTATTTCTGTCTTTCCCAGCCGAGTTAAACAGCAGGCTGGGATGCTCGCTGATTAGTTCATCACTTTTTTGCCTTCTCTGAAAAACCTACAAAAGGCTCTTTCTTCTTTCATGTGTTGTGTTACTTAGAGTTCACTAAAACACAGGAGGAGTTGACATAAATTGTGCACATGGTACACTTGTAATAATTTCTAGATTTTGTGAGGATTCTTATAATAATGGGTCTTCTGCTGGATTTTCAGCTTCAAATCTGTAAAGAATTGCCTCCCTTTTTGGACTAGTTTCTTTCCTTTATCTTTGAGGATATATGAGGGCAAGTGAAGGGCATTGCTCTTCCCACCTTCCTCAAACCCCACCAATGATGATGATTTAGATAGTTCTTGTGAATGCCTGTATTTTATTACAATATCCAACTAATGCTTTGTCATAAATAGTATTGACATTTAATCAATTTATCCATGTATCTCTGAAAGAGGTGTTATTAATAATGCAATATTTTCCATTTTCTCCTAAAATAATCAGGAATTCATAAGGCTTGTGATGAAATATCACACAATAGTATTTTTGGCTATATTCTAGTGTGCCACATGAAATATCAAAGTTCTGTTACCCTAGCTTTGTAACAAGGGTTTTTCTTCCCCAAATCCTCAAGATTGGGGAGTAAACAATGAACTAGAGTAAGATTATTATTATTCTACTATACACTTATTATTATTCTAGCAATAGAAGGGCTCTTATCATTGATGTAACCGTAGTGGCCACCAGAAGTTCTGTGGGATGGGAGAGGTAAGAATAGATTTATAGGGGCACTTTAGGGACATTGGATTTGTCCTGCATGACATTGCAGTGATGGATACAGGCCATTGTATATTTTGTCATAACTTCCAAAATTGTGTGTAAAGTAATGTAAACTGTAGTCCATGTTTAGTAGCAATGCTTCAATATGGGTTCATCAATTTTAACACATGTACCACACTAATGAAGGATGTTGTTAATGTGGGAAAGTGTGGGAGGGAGAGGGAGCAGGTCATATAGGAATCTCTTATATTTTTTATGTAACATTTATGTAATCTAAACTTCTTTAAAAATAAAAAAAATAATTATAAAGAAGAATATTTGCTTACTCCTTTCAACACCAAACAAAAATAATATGAAAATAACCTTATCATATTGGGATATATTTTTTTCAAAATGTACACTTGTTTTCTCCATCTTCTTGTTTTGTGTTATTTATAGAAAATAAACTGTTCATCACTACTTTCAATGAGATTAGGGAAAGTTGCCCCAACACAAGATATAAGTTTCAGTGGATATACTTAATTGTGCATGTAATTTTTATGTTTACCTGAAGTATCCTGAGTTTTGAAATATTTGAAAACATTGGTGCATGAAAATAACCTTAGGATATAATGATTGCAATTACAAACATAATTTAAATCTGATTACAATTATTACTATCAGAGCAAAGCATCTGATTTTTACATGTACTCTACTTACCCACCTTTATAATTTTTTTAAAAAGAAACTCTCCAACAAAAACTGAGTGCATAGTATCTACTTCTCTCCTTTTTTAGTTATTATCATTTAAATGCCTTGGTGATAGCTTAAAATTATTTGATTTGAATTTTGTGCTAAAGCACTTACTTAAAATTTTCACATTTTTGTAAAGACATAAACTAAGGCTTATATCATCAAAATCTTAAATTCTTGGTATTTAACTAAAAATGCCTTTCAATGGCAGACATAGCACACATCTTGTCATCTGAGTACTATATCATATTCACTAGCACTCCCTGCAAATAGCCTGGCTCAAGTCTGTGAAGTCATCAGGCTTATTTTACAGGTTGCGTTTATATTCTTTATTGATCTTGTAAATCTAATCACTAATTTTTAAAATTAAAATCACATTTTATAATATAAGTAAAATTGTTTGAATTCAAAATTAGTGTTTTTGAAGTTAATAAGTTATAATAAGAAAAGTAGATGTAAAATAATTTAGAATAGATAAGCTTAATTATAACTATTAAATGTTTGGAAATAGTCTATCTGTAAATTGGTGTATTGTTTACAGACATGGATATTGTCATATAAATAATTATCTTCCCATTATATATACTCAATAAAGACCTACATGGGAAGCAGGTGTTCAACCACTTGAGCTATATCCACTCCTCAGTGGAAGAGCTGGTTTTTTCATTTGTTTGTTCTGTTTTCAGGAGGTACCAGGGATCGAACCCAGGACCTCGTACATTGGAAGAAGGTGAGTTAGATACACTCCTCTTGATAACTTTGTTTTATTTACAAAGAACCCCATATTAACATATATTAAAGCATATAAAATGTCTTACATATAACCATAATTACAGTTATTACTATGTTATTTTAAGGAGATTAAGTAACATTAATTTAAAAGTGAAATATTTCTAGGTTTAACTTTCAGGGTAAACATGGAGTTAGAAATCTATTACATTGATGATTATGGAATAGTACCAATTTATTAACCACATTAATTCCAAAACCAAGTTACTGAAATATTATTGGGGCTTTGATTTGACATAATGCCAAGGTGGTCCTAATGTAAACATTCTTAGCTTTTTCTATCCAAAGTTCTCATTCTTCCTCCTGAATGAATAAAGAGAGGGGCACAGCTTTCTAACCCTTGAGTATGAGCTGGCAGGCAAATGGAATTGAGGATGAGGTTGAGGTACTGAATCCGGGCCAATCAGTTTGGCAGATACATTTGTACTCTAGTCTGATTGCTCTGAAGACAGCCCAACCATAGGTCTTCTGGAAGGTCAAGATTGGAGGGGCTCTCATCTAATGGCATATACAGTGCTTTGGAAGGCAGCAAGAACAATGAGACAACAAGATACTCACTGTCCCCTTCAAAACCCAAACCAAAACGGTACTCCAACACCTTAATGCCAGCTGCAGCAGCCACATGCAGAGTGGGACAGCAGCCATCATAGACAAGGACCCATGGGGCTGCTAAAGGGTTGATTTTCAGCACAGTGTGCAGCCTTAGGTGCTGCAGTCTAATGATGCACTGAAAAGTTCACAATACATACTTAACCATTGATTTTGAAAAACAGTCACAGTCACATTGGTGCTCTTGAATGTTGGTGACAGACTGGACATTCTCATTTTAGTATTAAGGTCCACCAAACTGACTCATTTGGTGATGATGCCTGAGAGAAGTTTGCAGTTATTGGGCTTATCAGTGGCCATGTTGTGACCATAGAGGAAACCTATTTAGATTAGAACCTACATTGATGAAGCAAAGCCAAGAAAACATTTGAGAGAAATGAAACCTTGGTAACATCAATTGAAATGCTTGGTCAAGATTGATGTGGATCCTGGAAAACATTTGAAATTTCTCTTTAGTGAAGAAATAATTTCATTGTATTATGTAAGCTTTTTTTCTCCAAATGCCATTTTATTCACAATTATTTGACTGTTTCTCTGTCACTATTCAATATGCAGTACGGGAATATATTTACTTATATTATACAGCATTATTGAACAAAACAATGGCTTACATTTACAAAAAAAGTTTGCCTGGAAATAGATGATAAGCAAAAATTCTTATTTAGAACCTGTAAAATATTCAAGCAGACAAATATAAATTGTTAACAATAAAACATGATTTATAATGTAAAAGCTACACCTGCTTTTGGTACTCTTGTTGCAATGCTTCTTGAGGGTTCTAGTCTACTCAATTCTTTATAGTTCTCTCAAATTTACAGTTTTAACATAACCATAAAACTTCACAGAATCAGATTTTTCCACATCAGATTTTTTTTAACATGTAGACACTGGATGCAAAGAATAGCAACTTGTGAATATGTGGCATGTGGCTGACCAAAACAGAATTGGTACCGAGGAGTGGGGTGAGTGCCCTTTTGCAATTGCCAAAATGTTGGAACGGTTTTATAAATGGGTAAGGGGTATTTTTTGGAGAAATTATGAAATGCTTGATGGAAAAGGCCTAGATTGCTTTGCAGAGCCTGTTGATAGCGATATGGAGCCTAAAGTTCTTTTTGATAAGGCCTT
>PVKH010026661.1:0-13170 GCA_004027955.1 Chaetophractus vellerosus
GGCGAACGGCTCATTCCAACATCAGAACTGCTTCTCAAATCTCCTTCTCCAAATCTCTGCAACTCAGATCTACTGCCTAGCCTTTATACTTGAGACCACACCCACTGAGGGGCGGGGCCCAGTTAATTCCCTTATCATAACTTAATCATGCCCAGATGAACAGATTAGTTTACAAGAATAATCCAATTTATATTTTTGGAATTCACAATTAAATAAAACTCTGAAACCATTACACTTTCCTACACAGAAAAATCTCTTTATTGCAGTCACTTCTCTCTCCTTTTCCCCACCTCTTTGACCTTTCACTTCTCCCAAGACATACTGAGCACACTGATATTCTGAAATAGTCAGCTCTTTCCCATGGTGTCTTCTGCTTTTGCATCCCTAAGCCCAGAATACTTTTTCTCCAGTTATCTATAGAACTTATGCCCTCACTTCACTCAGGTACCTGCTAAAAAGGCCCTTCTCAGGAGAGCATTCTCTTGCCACTCTAAAAATAGTGTCCTCTCCCCATTTTTTTTTTTTTTAGCCTTTTAGCTTTTGTCTTCCTAAAACTCCATTACCTGTTTGTCATTTGTCTTCCTACAACAGTGTAAGCACCCTTGCCAAGGGTCTTTTTCTTTCTCCACTAGTTACACAGGCTTATAATAGTAAACCTGGATGACAGAAGGCAATCAATAACGAATACATGAAAAAAAATTTTCTAACACCTATCATTGCAATCTTTTGTTTTACCTTTAATAGAGATTTAATGTTTTAGTTGCTAAATGCTGCTAATGCAATATACCAGAAATGAGTTGTCTTTTTACAATGGGACTTATTTGGTTAAGTTAACAGTTCTGAGACTGAAAGTGTCCAAATCAAGGCATCATCAGAGATGCTTTCTTGCCAAGCTGCAGGTGTGGGTGATCAGGCACATGGCAGGGCACAATGCCAGTCCACTTCTCTCCCTTCTCCCCAGCATTGCTTTCAGTTTTGGACTACTCATTCTGTGGCTTTTCTCTATCCTGGGTTCTTCAACTTCTGTAGGCTTCTGTCTCTGTCTCCTTTCTGTGTTTGTGGCTTTTTGTTCTGTTTATAAAAGACCCTTGGTCATGCCCTACTGAAGTGATCTAATCAAAAGGAAATTCCCTTAATCTAATCAAAAGTTCCCATGTATAATAGGTTTACAAGCAAAGGAATGGATTGGCTTTAAGAACAGGATTTTCTTGGATCCACAAAGATTCAAACTGCCACAATATATAAACTTATAACATCAAACATAAGCAAATTGACTGTAATGTAAACAGAAATACAAATTATAAAAAGGGTTTTCTGTCAAGTTATTTTTGGAGATAAGGTGGTGAGCCTACCTTACTATAGACTTTAAGAAGTCCCTCAAAACTGTCTTTACTCCAGGTGTTTCTCTTTAACTTTAGCTCAAAGTCCAAACAGTCTAGCCAGAAAAGTAACATTCCTACACTTTTTCCAAGCCTCCAGGGGAAATGTTTCTAGTTCAAAGAAAATCCTGTGATAGTCAATCTTGTGGAACAAAAATAGAACAAACAAATGACACATTTGTTTTCCTAGTCATTGTCTTTGAGTATCAAACAATTGTTTCTGCATGTACCTATCAGATGACTTACATATAGACTTTGGTTTCTTAAAGCGGAAAAGAAATCATTTGCAGAATGTTCCATTATAATCCTGGATAACATCTGTGTGTACCCTTGCCTTGTCTTCCCCATCCACCCCTATTTAGTCTCTTCCCTTCTTTCTTATCCTCCTCTCCCCTTCCTCCCCATCAATTCTCTATCCCAGGCTCTCCGTTGCTTTTCTTGTGTCAACATATCCAGGGACTTGCCCTCAAATAAGTGCCAGACAGTATAGGGTTGGAACAGGTTGACTCATAAGGCCTGGAGATGATCTCACTGGATGTAAATATATACTATAGCACTTGCTAATCTTTGGTTTTATTTTAATTTTACTTTATCTTCCCTTGTGTAAAGTGCTTAAATTCTGTGCTTCGGGTTCCCTGAGACGGTAATGTTACTAGTACCTACTCATGTTATGTCGGGAGGAGTAAATGGCTCACTACATCACTTCTCAGTGTGGTCCTCAGACTACAGCGTAGCAACACTGGAAGCTTGTTAGAAATGCAGAATCCTGAGTTCCTTCCAGACCTGAATGAGAAACTTCATTTTAATAAGATCCCCAGATGTTTTGTATGTAAAATAAAGAAGTACTGGAAGTATATATAAAATACAAAATGCAATAGTATCTACATATAACATATCTTCACTGTTGTTGCTAATTATAGTGAAATAAATATGGGTATAAAAATGGTAATACTAAATGAATTTGTTCAAAGGTATTTTTGGATGAATACCTTATTTACATTAAAAGTACAAGCTTGGGATTTTTGGTTTTGTGAGTATGTCTGTGTCTGAGAGAGGGGAAGGGAAAATGACTTCATAGCTGGTAAGGGACAAAATAAAGATTGTCTTGATTCTAGTTTCCCTTATTAGAAAAGGGGATAATGATAATGTCTTAAAGTGCCCTTAAAAATACCATTTGTGTAAATCATTTCTCAAATTAGTCTGATATGTGGAAAGGAAAGTTTACTCCCAGTGACTCAGATGTGGGTGAATTATTTAAAGCAAAGAACCCATACCTTGTGTTTTAGTGAGGGTTCTCTTGGGAAACAGAATCAACAGGAGATATCTGTTTAAAAAAATTTTATAAGAGTCTCTCATGTGACCATGGGGATGCACAAGTCCAGGTTCCGCAGGCAGACTGCAAGCCAGGGGCTCCTATGAAAGACTGATTAAGGGTCCTTGATGAGTTTCTGGGAGAAGTTGGCTGTCAAACGATGAGCTGGGAAATTCTCTCTGAATGTTGAAATCAGTTCCCTTTAATGGCAGTCAACTGATTGGATAAAAGCGTCAGTCATCCATTCTTGATCCAATTTCCCTGACTGATGCAGATGTAATCAGCCATCCATGCAGTAAACTCACTGGTGATCAAAGTCCATAAATGCTCTTGTATTACAATTAGCCCAGTGCTTGCTGGACCTAATACCTGGACACAATTACCTGGCCGAGTTGACACATTAGCCTAACCATTACACCTTGTTTAGACTTAGATGGAATTATAGAAAACATAGAATTTTACTGCTGAATGCTTGAGATTGAAAATCTCAAAATATATAGATCTTAATAGGAAACATGCTGACTCCTTTTACCATAATGCGTTTTCTCTTTATCATTTATAAAACTTGGAATTAAAGCATTCTTAATTGTCTAGTATGCTTGTGTACTCTGTGAAGGATATGAAAGAAGGAAAGCTTCCCTTTTTACGTTAAACTCTTAAATACTGCTCACATAAGTTACAACATTGGTTTATACACTTTTCATTTTAAGCAATGGAGGAATGATAAATATTCATTTTCTCCTTTTCCACTGGCACAAAGATCTTCATATAGCCAGTCATGGCCTCCTAAATACAATCATTAATGGGTTGGTTTTATGGCAACATGTTATTTGTGCCGAGATATATGCAAATGTTCGGGCTTCTATTCCTCCAGATAGTTAAGTTAAAGCAATCCTAAGTTCAAGCAAATGCTGTCCCATGTTATCCCCTTGGTTCACATAAGATGGAAAGCAAAACAAAACTAGCACCCAACAACCCTGAATTGATTGATTGATCCTGATGTGCTACAAATTATAGAAATTTTTAAAAACCTGAAATTTCAAAAATATGAAATAACCATACTGCACCAAGACTTGTACATCATTCCTGCTCAATTATCAGATTAAATAATCTTAGCAGTTGTGTAGTCATACCTGGTTATTTTGTAGATTGGATATAAAACTATAGTTTTTTCATATATTAATTTTTGAATTTTTAGATGGAATTGAAATATGAATAACTTTACTATCATTTAAATGAAATGTAAAACAGATTCTGTAGACTTGCAATAACTCAGACTTTCATAAAATACTAACGTCAGTATACTGAATTTTTCCATGTATAACTTCCTGTTATATTTTGCTTTTCTAATACACATCATCTTCCCTCTTTCAAACTTAACAGGAATCAAATTGTAGAAAGGAAAAACAGAAAATATTGTACATTTTGAAGTATATATATATATATATATATATATATATATATATATACACTTGCACAAGTTCATGCCACCTGTATTTCTAATTCATGTCTAGAAAAATGAGTCTCTAAATTCTATTAAAACATCGATGTGCTTTGCCTAAAATATGTAGGTTGAACTATTTCATTGGGGAAAAAGCTATGCTTTCTAATGTTTGTAAAACTCCATGGCAGTAGTGATTCTTTCCTTTTTTTTCCCCAATTGTTATTGAAAGGTTAAAAGATAAGTAATAGTAATCATATGTGCTTGGCACTAAGCCAAACAATTTGAATTCCATGCTAACTCCCACAATAATACTATAAGCAAGGTAGTTATTTCCTTTAACTTACTTTCAGAGTTTTCTTTTTTTGTTGAAAAAATTGGGCTTTGAGAAGCTAAATAATATGCCAGTATTAAAAGACCAAAAAAAAAAATATCAGAGGCAAAATTTAAACCAAATCTCCTTGACAATAGAAGTCAACACCCATAACACTGCACTATATCTACCCACCTCATTGGTTTTAAATGTATTGGTAAATAAATCAACTTGTATTTTTTTTTTTTTTAGGGCATACCTATAAACAGGTGCTACTTGTTTCACAGATTAAGAAACTGCACAAGATTCATACCTGTGTTTAGCTTAACTTAATATTGGCTTTATTATATGTAAGAGAACTTATTTTTGATTTAGGGTCATGAATCTATGCATGGTAAGAATATACTTACTTGCTATTGATTTTAAATAGCATTTAAATATCCATTTTTATATATCCAGAGTGAGCATGAATTAGCTGAATCAAACAATTTCAATGTCCATTTATTGCTATGCTAACATGGTTATAACTTTTAATATGAGCTTTTAGAGTTTAATTATGTAAAATCATACTTTGAACTTTGCCCTTTATTATACAGTACCACTTAAAGTAATTTAAAGAACAATAATAAAAGTTAATCTAGTATAAGAGGGCCTCCTTCGTGCCAGGCACTGTTTTAAGAGTTTTACATATATTATTTCATCTAATCTTCACAATGCTTTGTTATATTATTCTCCTTTCATAGATGAATGAAGAAATAGGAATTTTTAGACTGAGGAATCGGTCTGATTAGCTATCTGAACATTTACTGTCTTGAAGATCTCACAACTTTTTTTCCTGAGATAGACTTACCTGATGCTTCTATCTACTGATAATAGGAGAGGAATAACCTGTCTTAAACTTGTCATAAAAGGCACAGAATTTTAAGGAATTTCATAGCACACTTAGCATATCTAATTTTGACAACGTTACGTGTTCTTTCATCTAATTTTCAGGACAGTCTTTTGGGGCTTATCTGGAGGGTTACTATATGAATACATACATTTATTCAATGAATTTGCCCAGAGAAATTGCTGTTTGCTAGGTAAGTGACCAAAAAAATTAGTTACATGGGGTGCCTCGTGCTTAGAAAATATGTAAGTTTTAAATGCTTTCTGAATTGCCATGTCCTATTTGGGGCTAGATGCTTTGTGGACACTGGTTAAGCAAGTTATTTAAGTGATTGCTAAACTGTCAGGTTTCACAACAGGATATACCAACATTGGTATCTTAGTTTGCTATTGATCTCCTCATCTACTGTCCAGCAACTAAAGGAGTCATCTTTTTTGGACAAATCTTATGTTTCTTAGGGTGGAATTAAAGCGTGACATCTTTAGCATACTATTTCTCTTATATCCCAAAACTTTATTGTTCTCAGCACTTCATCCTTCATATTCTTTTCCCACCAGACAGTGAACATTTGGAGGGCAGAGACTTTGTCTTTATTCCAGCACTTATGGTCGGTGGCCTGCAATCAACTCTTAAGTATTGAGAGAACTGAATACATTAAGAAATAGTAAATGACTCAAATAGAAACAAGATATGTGGGTATAACCAGTTAAGGAACGATGAACTAAATACACAATTCCAACTGTTATATGGATATCTCAGTGAACTCATAAAACACAAATGGGTTCATAATTTTTTCTGGTTATTACATTTCAGTTCCGACTATAGACCACTTTTCTGCATTTTCACTCTTTGAGGTTGCTATGATATGCTCACCTAAATTTTTGTGCGGTCTAGATATTAAAGCACAATATCTTCCTACCCTTACGGTGAAAGATTCTCTATTTCATTTGAATTGCCTCCTCTTATATATTTCTTTTTTCATTGACTACCTTATGGTTTAAATTCCCTCTTGTTTCTTTCTATGAGTTGCTTGGACATGTGTGTTGAGGTTTAAGTGTTGCCTTGACAATTTATTGCCTTAAGTCTCAGGTGGTCTTCTGTGCAGTCTCACTGTGGTGACTTCATTGCACACATCTTTCTGGTGTGGGCTTACTAAATGGTGTGGTTAAATTGAATGTGTTCTGTTCCCTTTCACTAGCTAAAATATATGGTAATGCTTGATCTTCTATTGAGGTGAACAGTCTTTTAAACAATGAACTGTTTTACTTTACATCTTTAGTTTCACAAAAGAAGTTATTTTATAAGCAAATAATTTGATTATTCTTACCTCAGAGGAGAAAATGTTGTGTTGGGATGGCTTGGTGACATACATTCCATAAAAATAACCACTACCCACTACCAATGGACGTATTGGACACAGTCATGTTTCACTCATCTTAATATCAATCCAGCCTTGTAGAGACTATATTATATTTGGAAATGTTCTCAGTTATCAAAAGTCTTTCTAAATGGTCAGTTCCTTCCTGCTAGGAAGTAGAAGGGATTTATTATTTTTAATTGGAGACATTTAAACTTCTAAATTAATGCATTTTATTTGGCAGAGCTAAAATATGGCTTTACATGGAGATAGATTTCAGTCAGATTTTGATTTTGATTCTTTAGGTGCCAAATTCCTTAAAAAAATATACTTAAAACCAAATACTAGAACCATTTGAGAACAATGTAGAAAGTATGAAATGATACAGAGCTTAACCCAATGATATTTCAGCACTTAAGTCTCTGGAAAGGGTTGAAATAGGTGGTTATTTGGCAATTACGCTTAACTAAAAAGAAAATGACTTGGAGAATAAGAAAATGTACGCAGATAAATTATAAAGTAAGATTTTTAAAGAAGTTCTTGTCTGGGCTTTACATCCTGCTTAATACTAGTCTGGGCCAAATATAACAATGGCCTGTCGAACATAGTCTTCGAAGTTCTTGGATTTGGCTTCCAGAGTAAATGATACTAACATTTTTGCCATCTGGAGTTTCATATGGATTGGAGCCTTTGCTTGAGAAATATCACAAACTAAAATTATACTTAATAAAGGGTAAACTACAGTAACATCTGTGCACACAATGATTTATATTTAGTTATATCAAAACTTCTTTGGCATTCTAATGACCATTTTGAAATTTTACTAGTTTCCAGGCTAAAATGAGTTTTCCAAGCTAATTTGTCTTCTCATCTATTCTCCCCTTTCAATAAAGAGCAATCAGCTACAGCTTGACTTTGAAAATTTTCTTTGAATATTCTCACTTCTTTATAGTCTTGAATTTGGGAATCATATTTTCAAGATTATCCCCACTCATCCCCATTAGCAAATACCCTGAATATTTTCACATTGAACTGACAAAAACTTCCCTTACTTTCTCACTGATTCTGAGTTTCTGTTTTAAATATTTCACATCACTTTTCTATATATTTTTTTCATGAATCGTGTGCACAGATCACAAGGTTACACTCTGCCAAACTTCCACCCTGTGAAAACAATACTTTAGTATAATTATCACCCCTTTTAGGAAATCGAACTTCTGTTGCTTCGTAGAAGCCTGTCTTGGTGCTCTTATGGTCACCATTCCTCCCCTTCCAGTGTTTACCACTCTCCAGATTTCCAAAATCATTGACTGGCTTGTTTGTTTTAGAGTTCTATAGAAATGGAATTGTACCAGATGTTATTTTGGATCTGGCTACTTTCACTCAATATTATATTTGAGGGACTTGTTCACATTTTATAGCAATCATTCATTCTGTATAGTATCTCAGTGTATGAACATACAAAAATACATTCTTGTTTTGATGTACGTTTTGATTGCTTCCTGTCTGGGCTATTATAGAAAAGATTCCTAAAATTTCTGTGTAACATTTATGTAAATCGATGTATCCTAAAAAAAAATTGATTAAAAATTGAAGGGAAAAAAAATTGACACGACCATTATTCGTGTGTTTGGTTGACACACATGTATTTCTGTCAGGTACACACCTAGGAATGTAATTCCTCATGGGTAATGCCAACCAGTTTGCCGATTTGTTTGAAAGAGCTCCAACGTACTTTCAAATATAGCAGCTTACTCTCCCATCAGCAGTGTGTGTGTTCCAGTGGCTCCACATACATACCAACATGTGTTATCAGTCACTTTAATATTCTTTCTGATCAGTTTGTGATATAAGTTTGGAAAGAATCTTATTACCAAGCCTGTTCTCTTAACCACTATGCTCTGATAATATTCTTAGGTTCAAGATGGATCAGGATCTGATCTTTACCACTATCCTTTATAATTCACAAAAAGTGGAGAATCCTCATTAAACTAATGGCAAGCGAGCTGGCTGGTATATGATGTGATTCATATGATTATGATTCCCTAAAAATCCAGCCTCTTAGTTGAAATACCACTCATACAAGATTTCCACTACCCCCTATCCTATGAGCATATTGGACATTTATGTTTCGCTCATCTTAATTTCAAACAGCAGAAAGGAAGTTATTTCTGTTTCTCCCACACATTTTCATTTATTTCCTATTCACCATCTCTTATAAATGAGCTGGTCTTCATAACTATCCATTCCTTCCTCAACACAATGTAACCTGGTTTATGTGACTGTCTTATTCCTATAACTACATTCAATTTCACCATGAATATATTGGTAGACAGAATAATGACCCCTAACGATGCCACATCCTAATCCCCCAGAATCTATGAAGTTGTTTTACATGGCAAGGGTAATTAATGTCACAGATGGAATTGCTACTCATCTGACTTGAAAATGAGATGATCCTGAATTGTCTGGGTGGGCTTTAATTAATCACAGGGTTTTCAAAGAGGAAGAAAGGGTCAGAGTCAGAGAGAGGTGACCACCTATTGCTGGCTCTGAAAATGAAAGGCCATGAGCTAAACAATACAGACAGCCTCTAGAAGCTAAGAGTCAAGAAAACAAATCCTCCATCCTTTCTCCCCCAGAGCATCTAGAAAAGAACTCAACCCTACCATTAGCTTGATTTTAGCCCAGTAAGACCAATTTCAGACTTCTGACCTCCAGAACTCTAAGAAAAATTTTAAACTACTAAATTTGTAGAAATTTACAGCTATAGAAAACTAATACTAATTTTTTTGTACTTTGTAGTAGGATGCTGGTGTAACAGATAACAAAAATGTGGGATGTGACTTTGGAGTTAGACAACAGGCAGAGGCTGGAACAATTTTTAAATATTTTCTTAGAAGTTGTGCGCTTACAAAACAATCATGCATAAGGTGCAGAATTCCCATACATCACCCCTCCACCAACACCTTGCACTTTTATGGAACAATTGTTACAGATTATGAAAGAACATCATAAAAATGCTACTGAGTATGCTCTATAGCTGACATTTGGTATATTTTTCCGTATATGCCCTATTAACAATGTATATTATATTTTAATTAATGTACTAGTGTTGGAATTTGTTATAGTTATGAGAGAAAGCTCTCATATTTGTACTGTTAACCAGTACATCACCACATGGTTCACTGTGTTTTATAGTCCCATGCCTTGTACAATCTATCCAGAGTGTACACTCAATGGCTCTCAGTCTCATTAGAGTTGTGTAGTCATCATCTCAGTAAATTTTTGAACATTTTCCTTAGTCCAGAAGAAAAAATATCCCATAACCTATTGTTGACCCTTAACATTGCTATAGTACCTTCTTTGACTTTGCAAGAATAATACAATACTGCTGTTAACTATAGTCCATAAGTGACATTGTATTATTCCCATGCATCACCATATCCTTACCACCTTATAATAGTGACATACATCTGTTCTAGTTCATAGAACATTCTTGTATTTTACTATTAACCACAATCCTCATCCACCATTGGGTTTACTGCGTTATACAGTCCCTAGATGATTGTCTAGCTCTTATTCAAATGACATATATGTTCTTAGACTACCTCTTTCAATCACAATCACATTTATAAACCAGTGTGTTTCATTCACTATGTTACCATCAACTATCCATTTCCCCACTTCTACAGTCAAGCTAATTAAAAATTTTACATACATTAAGCATCAGTCCCTTTTCTCAGCCCCTATCCCTTCTCCTAGTAACCTATACTCTAGAGTTTAACTCTGTGTTTATTCTTCTTATTTAGTTCATATTAGCCATACCATACAATATTTGTCCTTTTGTGTCTGGCTTGCTTCACTCAGCATAATGTCCTTAATATTTATCCATGTTGTCATATGCATCGCTATTTCTTCTTACAGCTGAATAGTATTCCATCATATATATATGCCACATTTTGTTTATCCATTCATTGGTTGATGGACACTGGGGTTGTTTCCATCTTCTGGCAATTGTGAATAATGCTGCTATGAACGTCAGTTTGCAAATGTCTGTTCACATGCGTGTTTTCAGTTTTCTGGATATATTCCTAGTGTGGAGGGATTGATAGATCATATGGCAATTCTATATTCAGTTACTTGATTGAAGTACTGCCAGACTGTCTTCCATAGAGGTTGCACCATACTGCAGTCTCACCAACAGTGAAGGAATGTTCCTATTTCTCCACATCCTTTCCAACACTTGTAGTTTTCTGGGTTTCTTAAAATAATGGCCATTCTATGAGGTGTAAGATGATAGCTCATTGAGGTTTTGATTTACATTTCCCTAGTAGCTTGTGATAGTGAACATTTTTTCATATGCTTTTTGGCCATTGGTATTTCCTCTTTGGAAAAATATCTTTTCAAGTCTTTTGCCCATTAAAAAAATTTTTTTTAGATAGGCCAGTAAAAAGAATTTATTGGGAAATGGGGGAGAACAGAGCTTGCTGAGAAAGGGGAGAGGATGGAAATAGACTCCACAATTTGGTGTGGGCTCCTCTAGGCAGAGAGAGCAAGCTCTGCCTTGTATGTTTACCTTTTAAACTATTACTTATTCCTCCCCCTTGCTAATGCTAAGGGGAGGGGCCCCAGCTGTTATTGGTTACCCCAGTAATGGTGGGGGCAAATGGTGATTGCCCATTTTTTAATTGGATTTCTTGCCCTCTTACTGTTGAGTTCTTTGATCTCTTTACATAACATGGATATCAAATGCTTATTGGATATGTGGTTTGCAAATATTTTCTTCCATTGAATAGGCTGCCTTTTCACCTTCTTGACAAATTTCTTTGAAGCATAAAAGTGCTCAAATTTGAGGAGGTCCCATTTAGCCATTTTTTTCATTGCTTGTGCTTCGGGTATAAGGTTTAAGAAACCATAACCTACCACCAGGTCTTGATGTTTCCCTACATTTTCTTCTAGGAGCTTATGCTTCTAGCTTTTATATTTAGTTTTTTTAAAAAATCCATTTGAGTTAATTTTTATATAAGATAGGAGATAGGGGTTGTCATCTTTTCTTTTGGATATGGAAATCCAGTTCTCCCAGCAGCATTTGTTGAGTAGATTGTTCTGCCCCTGGTGGGTAGGTTTCACAGCCGTGCCAAAAATCACTTGACCATGGATGTAAGGGTCTGTTTCTGATCAATCAATTGGTTCCATTGGTCTATATATCTATCTTTATGCCAGTACTATGCTGTTTTAACCACTCTACCTGGTAATATAATCTAAAGTTGGGAAGTGAGAGTCCTCCAACTTCATTTTTCCTTTTTAAGATCTTTCTGTCTAGAAAGGCTCCTTTATCCTTCCAAATAAATTTGATAATTGGCTTTTCATTTCTTTTTTTAAACAGGCTGTTGGGATTTCTATAGAGATTGCATTGAATCTGTACATCAACTTAGGTATAATTGACATATAAATGACATTTAGTTTTCTAATATATGAACATAGAATGCCCTTCCATTTATTTAGGTGGTCTTTGATTTCTTTTAGGGGAATGCATTGTAGGTTTCTGTTCTTAAATCACATGCTATGCTAGTGTTTGAATTCACCTTCTATATTTCATTCATAAGGTACTCTTTCTTTTCAGGTCCTCATTTGATTTTTTTTTCTTTTTACTACCTGTTGAATTGTGTCCTACAAAAAAGATATATTCAAGCCATAATCTTTAACACTTATAAATGTGACCTTTTTGGAAATAGGATCTTTGCAGGTGTAATCAAGTTAAGATGAGGTCATACTGGAGTAGAGTGGGTCCTAATCTTATGACTGTTATCCTTATAAGAAGTGGGAAATTTGAACATGACATAGATACCCAGATATACAAAAGGAGAATGTCAAGTGAAGACACACACAGGGTGACCATCTTGGATGAAGGAGGCATAGATTGGCGTGATGCGTATACAAGCCATGGAATGCCAAGGATTGCCGGCAACCACTAGAAGCTAGGAAGAGGCGAGTCAGGATCCCCGTCTAGAGCTTTTGAATGGAACGTGCCCCTGCTGATACCATGCTTCAGGACTTTTAGACTCCAGAACTGTGCACTAACTTCTGTCACTTTAAGCAAGCCATTGCATAATATTTTGTTATGGCAACCCTAGAAAACTAAGACACTGCTTAACATGTTTAGTCTATATTTACTTTGACTCAAACACTAAACCACAGTCTAAGAAAACCACTCTAAAATACAAATTTATCTAAGCAACTCCCTTTATTGAAACATTTCAGTAGTCTTAAAATGCCTTCAGAATAAAACCCACTTTAGCACAGCCTTCATAAGGACTTAACAGACTTCACCCTACTTGTCACTGACCTAATATCCTTTTTTTTTTCTTGCACCTTGTTGTTGACTATCTTACAGTTCCTTTGCTTTTCCAACCTTGCATTCCAGTTAACTTTTTTTAAGATTTATTTTTTATTTATTATATATTCCCCCCCCCCCC
>PVKH010026662.1:0-12967 GCA_004027955.1 Chaetophractus vellerosus
CTCAGTACCATAGTTAAGTGACCTTAACTAAACTTTAGCTTATTACAATAGTAAATTCTTGTCTTCTGAGCAAGATTTAGGCAACATTTTTTGTACATGCAATGTATGACCAAGTATGTTAGAGCATGTTAGAATATAGCACGTGCACATTTAAGAACCCACTTGCAAAAACCCCTTCCTGTCCATCTTTCCTCCCAAACAACAACTCCCTCCCCAACACAAACCAATATACTGATGCTGCTCCCATTGTTCAGGGAGGCAAATGCGAGACTTACTCCGTGGTCTCTGCTGGCTTAATAAAGTTCTTTCCTTTGATTGATCTACCTTGGAGTCAACTTCTATTCTCTGTGCCAAGCAAAAGAACCAGGGAATCTATAAGGGTCCACTTCACAATCAAAATATTGAATGCCAAAGACAAAGAGACAATTCTGAAAGCCGAAAAAGAGAAGTAACACGTCATGTACAAGAGACCTTCAATAAATAAAGTGCCAATACTAATTAGAAGCCATGGAGGCAAGAAGACAATGGGATGTCATATTTTAAAAGCTGAAAGAAAAAAAATACTGCCAACCAAGAATTCTATATCTGACAAAACTGTCTTTCAGAATTAAGGGAGAGATTAAAACATTACCAGATAAACAAAAGCCGAGAGAGTTCATCACCTCTAGAGTAGTCTACAGGAAATGCTAAAAGGAATTGTTGAGACTGAAAGGAAAGACACTATACAATAAATTGAAGCAGCATGAAAAAATAAAGCTCTCTGGTAAAAGTAAGAACATAGATAAAAATAAATGCCATGACTATTGTATTTTTGGTTTATCACTCCACATTTTACTTCTTACAGGATCTAAAATGCAAATGCATAAAAAGAAATGATAAATTTATGGTTTTGGACATAATGTATAAAAATATAGTTTGTGACAAGAACAACATAAAGTTGGTAGGACAGAGGAGTACAGGAACAAAGTTTATATATGCTATTAAAGGTAAGTTGGTATCAAATAAAACAAAAGTGTTATAGATGTAGTATGTGAAATTTAAGCCCCATGATAACCACAAATAAAAGTATCTGAAAAATACGCACAAAAAGAAATGAGAGTGGACTCAAAATGGTTCACCACAAATAATCAACTAAATACAAAAGTTGGCAGTAATGGAAAAATTGAGGGGCAAAAAAGAGGTATGCTTACAAAAACAAAATAACAGAAGGTAGAAGTCCTGCATTATCAGTAGTTGACTTTAAATGTAAAAAGGTTACTCTCCAGTCAACAGGCAGAGGTTGGCAAAATGGATTTTTAAAGGCATGACCAACTATATGCTGTTTACAAGAGACTCACCTTAAATTCAAAGACACAGATAGTTTGGAAGTGAAAGGATGGAAAAAATAACTCATGCAAATAATAATCTAAACAGAGCTGAGGTAGCTACACTAATATCAGACAAAATGGACACTAAGTCCAAAACTGTTAGAAGAGACAAAGAAGGACTCTAAATATTGATAAAAAAGGTCAATTCATCAAGAAGATATAACCATTACAAAAACATGAGTCTAACAAGAGAGTCCCAAAATATATGAAACAGATACCGACAGATTTGAAGGGAGAAAAAGATGGTTTTACATTAATGGTGGGAGGTTAAAACACTACTTTCAATAAGGAAACAAAAGACTTGAACAATGCTATCAACCAACCAGAGCTAATATATATGTAATACTTCATCCAATCTTAGCATACACATTCTTCTCAAATACACTCTAGAATAAACCATTTGTTGAGTCACAAAATAAGGCTCAATACATTTTAAAAGATTGGAATCATACAAAGTATCTTCTCCTACCAATATAGAATTAAGCTAGAAATCAATAACAGTGGGAGAACCTGAAAAATTCACAAGTATGTGGATATTAAACAATATACTCTTAAATGATAAATGGGCCAAAGAAGAAATTTCAAGGTAAATTGGGACATATCTTCAGGTGAATTAAAATGAAAGCATAACATACCAAAAATAATGGGATGCATCAAAGGCAGTGCGAAGAGGGAAATTTATAGCTCCAAATGCTTACATCAAAGAGGAAGAAAGACCATAAATCAATACTCAACCTGACACCTGGAAGAATTAGAACAAGAAAACCAAAATAAACCTAAAGTGAGCAGAAGGAAGGAAATAATACAGTGGAGATAACTGAAATAGAGAACAGAAAAATAGAGAGTATCAATGAAACCAAAAGTTGGTACTTTGAAAGATCAACAAAATTGACAAACCTTAGCTATACTGACAAAGAAAAAAAAAGAGAGATGACATAAATAATATATATAAGAAATGAAAGGGGGGATATTGCTACTTGCACTACAGAAAAAAAAAGGATTATAAGAAGACACTATGATGGCTACTATTTAAAAAAAAGAAAGAAAAATTACAAGTGTTGAAGAGAATGTGGAGAAATAGGAACATTCATTCATTGCTAGTGGTAATGTAAAATTGGGAAGACAATTTGGTGGTTCCTCAGAAAATTAAGTATAGAATTACCATATTAACTGGCCATCCCACTTCTATTTATAGACTCAAAAGAATTGAAAGCAGGGATTCAAACAGATATTTACACACCAATGTTCATAGTGGCATCATTCACAATTTCCAAGAGATAGAAGCAACCCAAGTGTCCTTCAACCAATGAATGGATAAACAAAATGTGGCATATGCACACAATGGAATAGTATTCAGCTGTAAAAAAGGAATGAAGTTCTGATACATGAGACAACATGGATGAACCCTGATGACACCATATTGAATGAAATAAGCTGGACACAAAAGGACAAATATTATATGATCTCACTGATATGAAATAATTAGAATAAGCAAATTCAGAGTCAGAATATAAAATATAGGTTACCAGAGAATGGGCTGTAGGTAGGGAATGGGGCTTTAAGGCTTAAAATGTACAAAGTTTTTGTTTGGAATGATGGAAATGTTCAATAATGAATGGTAGTGATGGTGGCACAACATTGCAAACATAACAGCACTGAATTATATATTTGAAGGTAGATAAAGAGAGAATTTTAGGTTGTATATAAGTCACTAAAATTAAATTTTTTTAAAAACTCCATGGAATTGCACAACACAGTGAACCCTAACTTAAACCATAGACTATAGTTAATAGCACAACTGTTAAAATGTGCTTTCATCAACTGTAAGAAATGTACCACACCAATGCAAGGAGTTAATAATAGAATGGTACATGGAAACCCTGTTTTTAATGCACTATTCTTCTTTAACTCCACAATTTCCCTAATTTAAAAAAAAAAACAAAACAAAATCCTTATTTGTTTCTTTGTTTGATAACCTGCTTGTGATCAGTGCTGATGTTTTTCCCGGTCAAATTAGGCTTATACCTTCATCACCTCCTTGAATTACCATGTCGATAAAGCATGGGTAGTTTAACACCTCTAACGTTTATTCTGGTATATCTTGTATTCATCATTTAATGTTAATATGACCCATCTGTTATTTTAATCCACGTGCTTTTGATTCTGTTTTGGTGCAAGCCTATTTCTCCTCAAATACGTCTGTTTATTTCTAAATCCTATTAAATATGATTTTAAATTTTAACTAACCCCCCATTATTCTACCCTCTATGTCACATAATTCTTTGATTTTATTCCTCTTACTTACTCACCATTGTATCCCTGCACCTAGAAACTCAACAGATATTTGTTTAATTAATGAATAAATGAATGAATTAGAATTAAATGCTCAAAAATGATTGTATCACTTCACATCTGTATTGCTGTAACAGACTGGAGACAGATTCTTTCCCTTTGATCTAATAGATCAAATCCTATTCCATCTTATAACAGTACTGATATTTCTTTCATCATGTTACCTAATCAAAAGAAACCAATTATTGTATTTCCCTCTGCTTCTACTTGAAATGCCTCTATACTATTTTAAGAGCGTCTATAATTTGACCTCAACTTTTTTTCCCAACAAGATCTCTCTATTTTTTTTTTTTTTAAATCATCGGGAAGTCCCAGGGATCAAACCCAGGTCCCTCCATAAGGGAGATGGATGCCCAACCATTTGAGCCACATCCGTCCCCCAAGATCTCTCTAATTAGGCCAGTATCCTCACTGATCCATGCTTAAGTTTCTGTGGCTTTATGTTCAAGTTGTTCCTCTCAACCGAACAGTTTCCTCTTCCTGAACCAGGAAAGATCTATCTATTCTTCAGTGTCCATTTCAAGTCCCACCTTCCCCAAAAAGCCTAGCATGACTATCATAGATATCCCTTTTCTCTGTAGTCCAGGGCACTTTCTAGACCACTAGGTGTAGTGTTTAATTACATAGTGAGCTAGACACTGGGATTACAAACATGAAGGAAGTCCTTGCTGTAAAATATCTCACCACTTAACGATGGACACAGATACTTATGAGGATTAGTACCATAATAGAGATAGACATATGTAATTGGGATGATATTTTGGAGATATTAAATGAATAACCTCAGTCCCCTTCAATTGATTATAATCATGCCATACTTTAGTTTGTTTCATATTGATCCATGATTTCTTGTACACATTTTTTTTTCTGGAGTTTCCAATTACACTTTTTTTTCTATACACAGAAGAAATATGTTTTCTTCACCATATTATTAAATCCTTTGAGTCCTTAATCATACTAATTTTTGAACGCTCTAACATAATTTCTAGGCCCAGAGTAAGCACAAACACTCCCCTTTGAGAGACCTATAACTTCCCAGGCTAATCACTCAATTTCATTAAAGATTATTTCTCAGGGTTCAGCCTGGGTACATTCACAGAAGTAGGGAGGGGTAGGAGAGGCCAATTATCACAACCCTTCTCCAGGCAATTCTTCAAGCTCTAACGTCATTTTCTTCCCCTCTTCCCCCTCCAATTATCTGTACCTACCAACTCAGGGAGATGCAACAGAAAAACTTTCTCACTAATTTTAAACAACACTGGATGTTAATTATTGTACAATGTTGTAATACAATGATGCCTTAAAATCAATGGAGTTGTGTAGGATGTAAGGCCTTTTCAGAAAAAAACTCAAACCATGATGTTTTTTTTCAATTCTCATGTCTGCTTTTTCCTATATGAGGAAATTATAAAAATTTATTGAAGGACATAAAAAATCATTTGAATAATTAGCGACGAACCATGTACCTGAGTGGGAACATTGAACATTGCAAAGATGTCTTCTATCCCAAATTAATCATATTTGTAATGCAAGTCCGTGAAAACCCCCCTGGACTCTTTGGAGTGGTGGTAAGAAACTTGACGAACTGACCTTAAAGTTCATCCAGAAGAAAATATTCGCAGAACAGGCAATGACTTTTTTTTATACTGAAGAATTTACTTGCTCTACCAGATATTAAAATATATTTCAACTACAGTAAAGAAACGATAGGAATAATCAAGGAAACAGAATAGAAGGTCCAGAACAATGCCTATGCACACATAGAAGTTTAGTATGTGATAAAGGTGACATGTCAAAGCAGTAGGAAAAAAATGGATAAGTCAATAATGGCAGTAAAATTGTAAATGCTTTGAAGGAAAAAAAAGTTAGATTCCAAATTTACATCAGACCCCAAAATAAATTTAGATATATTAAAAAGTTTTTTAAAAATTAAATCTAAGAAGAGCAGGAAAAGAAAATATAGATTATTTCTGCAACTGGTAGGGGGAGCCATACTAAGCATGACACCGAAGGCAGAACCAGAGTTATTAGATTTGACTGCAAAGATTATAAATCATTAACGCACACAATACCATAAAGTAAAAAGGCAAGTGAAAAGCTGGAAAGAAATATTTGCAACATATGACAGGAAAAAATGTACCCTTAATATTTGAAGAGCTCTTACAAATCATTTTTTAAAATCCCAATAAAAAATAAGCAAGAGATATAAATGGGACATTCTCAAAAGAAGAAAAATAAATTATTGATAAATATGTGAAAAAAATGTATCAAAGCAATGCCAATTTTTAGCTGTGAAGCTGGCAAAAATTTACAAAAAGAATAATGGCCAAAGTGTGGCAAAAATGGCATTCTTATACAGTGTGGGTAGATGTAAAAATTGGTTAAAAATCTTTTTGGATGGCAATTTGGAAATGTGTCAAATTTTTAAATGGATTGTCCTGCATGACATTGCAATGACAGATACAGGCCATTATACATTTTGTCAAAACCTATAAAATTGTGCAGTGCAAAGTGTAAACTATAATGTAAACTATAGTCCGTGGTTAATAGCAATGTTTCAATATGTGTTCATCAATTGTACCAAATGTACCACACTAATGAAAGATGTTGTTAATGTGGGAAAGTGTGGGAGGGGAGGAGGGTGGGGTATATGGGAATCCCCTATATTTTCAATGTAACATTTATGCAATATAAAGCTTCTTTAAAAATAAAAAATTAACTCAAAAAAAATTTAATTTGGAAATCCTTTGACCCATCCATTTCACTTCCAAGAATTTTTAGGGAAAAATTGGACAAGTGTACAATAATGCATGAAGATGTTCATTGCTTCATTGTTTATAATGCTAAAAACCTGGAACCAACTTAAACAAACATTGATAAGACAATGGCTAAATAAGTTATGGTATTTATGATGTAGAATGCAATGCAGCCATTCAAAATAATAATGCATTTATTTTTTAATAATTCATTTATTTTTAATTGTGGTAAAATATATATAACAAAATAGTAATTTTAAGTGAATAATTCTTTGTACTCAGTAAATTCTCAGTGGAACTGCTATCACATGGTAATTCTATTTTTAACTTTCTGAGAAACTACCAAACTGTTTTCCACAGCAGCTGCACCATTTTACATTCCCACCAACAATACATGAGTGATCCTATTTCTCTACATCCTCACTAACACTTCTTATTTTCAGTTTTTAAATAATAGCCACCCTAATGGGTGTGAGGTGTTATCTCATTGAAATTTTAATTTTCATTTCTTTAAAGGCTAGTGATTTTGAGCATGTTTTCATGTACTTACTGGCCTTTTGAATATCTTCTTTGGAGAAATGTCTATTCAAATTCTTGGTCCACTTTTTAATTGGGTTGTCTTTTTGTTGTTGGTTTGTAGTAGTTCTTTATATATCCTGGACATTAAATCCTTAACAGATATATTGTCTTAAGCTAATAACCACCTAATTCAACTAGTACCAACCTAGTTTTTGTAGTATACAAACTCTCTACTCTTATATATTTCTGTCCTCTCCATTTATATTGTTATTTTCTCAGATTAAATCTTTGTACATTGTATACCCATTAACATAGATTTAAAATGCTATTTTACACATTTGCTGAAGTTATGGCATGGGAGGGTAAGCCATTACAAACTAAAAGTTCAACAATATAAGATTTTTTATTTACATATGTAGTTACCTTAACCAATATTATTTATTTTTCTTATGGCTTTGCATTACTGTCTAGTATCCTTTTATTTCAGCCTGAAGGACTACTTTTAGCATTTCTTGTAGGACAGGTCTTCTGGTAATGAACTCTTTTGAGCTTTTGTTCATCTGTAAATATCTTAATTTCTCCTTCATTTTTGAAATATAATTTTGCTGGATATAGAATTCTTGGCTGATAGTTTTTATTAACTTTAAATATGCAATAACACTGCCTTCTGGCCTCCATGGTTTCTGATGAAAAATCCATTGTTAATCTGATTGGGGATCCTTTGTATATGACAAGTCATTTCTCTCTTGCTGAATCTTCTCTTTGTCTTTGGATTTTGACAATTTCACTATAATGTGTCCTGGTGCAGATCTCTTAGAGTCTATCCTGCTTGGAGTTCATTCCTGGATGTTTTTCATCAGATTTGGGAAGTTTTCAGTCATTATTTCTTCAAATACTTTTTCTGCCTCTTTCTCACTCATTCTGGGACTCCAGTGATGTGCATATTGGTAAATTTAATGCTGTCCCACAGGTCCCTCAGGCACTGTATATTTTTCTTCATTATGTCTTCTTTCTGCTCCTCACACTGGATAATTTCAATTGCCTTGTCTTCAAGCTCACTGACTTTTTCTTCTGCCTGTTCAAATCTACTGTTTAATCTATTTAATGAGTTTTTCTTTTCTGTCCTTACCAGCTCCAAAATTTCTGTTGGTTCCTTTTATAATTTCCATCTTTTTATTTTGTTCAGGCAATATTTTCCTAATTTCCTTTAGTTCTTTGTACATGGATTCTTTTAGCTCCTTGGACATATTTTAAACAGTTTATTTAAATTATTTGGCTAATAGTTGTAATGGATGAGTTTCATCAAGGATGGTTTCTTGTAAATTCTTTTTTCCTGTAAAAGGGCCACATATTATATTTCTTTGTATGCTTTGTAATATTTTGTTGAGATCTGCACATTCTGAGCATTATGTTATTATAACTCTGAAAATCTAGTTCTCCCACTCCTCTAGAATTGTTAGGTGTTGTATTAGTCAGCCAAAGAGGTGCCTTCGCAAAATGTACCAATAATTGGTTGGTCTTTATAAAGGGCATTTATTTGGGGTAGAAGCTTACAGTTACCAGGCCACAAAGCATAAGTTTCTTCCTTCACCAAAGTCCACGTGTTGGAGCAAGACAGCTGCCGACGTCTCCAGGGTTCAGGCTTCTGGGTTTCTCTGTTCCCAGGGCTGCATTTCTCTCTGGGCTTAGCTTCTGTTTCCTCCACAAGTTCAGCTGTAGACCACGAGGCTCTCTACGCTTTGCATCTCTCCACAAGGCCAGCTGTAGACTATTAGGTGAACAGCTCACTTGTCTTCTCCTGGAGCGCTCCTCTCCAACATCAGAACTGCTTCTCAAAAATCTGCTTCTCAAATCTTCTGCCTTGCCTTTTATACTTGAGACCACACCCACCGAGGGGTGGGGCTCAACGCCCTACTAATGTGGCCCAGTTAACACCCTAATCATAACCCAATCATGCCCAGATGAACAGATCAGTTTACAAACATGATTCAATTTATATTTTTGGAATTCACAATTAGATAAAACTGTCATACCATTACAGGTGTTTTGCTGTTGTTGCTGCTGTTATTGTTGAGGGCTGGACATGTCAGTCTTTGTCTCTTCCAAAGTATTTTTGCTCCCAAGAAGGGAATGGAAAGAGAAAGAGGAAAAAAATAGCTACTGCCTCTTTGGGACTCCTCTGCCACTTTTGCCTGAGGAAGTTTGGAACAATGGCCACCCTCAGAGCTAGCCCCCAGCTATCTGAAGGAATTGATCAAAAGTAGTGAGCAGGGCCCGGCTTGATAGCTCAGTGGATAAAGAGCGCACTGGGGTACCACATGGGAGGCCCCGGGTTCGGTTCCCGGGGACCTCTCCAAGCAGGCAGACAGCCTTGAGAAAGGCAAGCCGCCGTGGGTGGGGCAGAGCCGCTGTGGGCAAGGCAAAAAGCCACCAAGGGCAGGGCGGAGCCCCCACAGGCATGGCAAAGTCACCTGTGGGAAAAAAAAAAAGTAGTGAGCAGCTGTCAGACCACATACCCACAGATTTTGGAGGACCAGGTGCTTATAGCCCACCCTGGCACCAGAAAGTTGCACCAGGATCCCAGGCTTCGGTCCCCACTGCTGCTGGCCAGGCAGTTGGGGAATGAGGGATGGTAGCTGCTGCATAGAGAGTGAAATCCACTGATATTTGCAACAGTTTACCAGTCTCTTCTTCCAGCTCTTCCCTGAATGATGCACAGTCTTCCACTAGACTCCAGAGTTTAAAAATAGTTAATTCAGGGGCCAACTGTATAGCCCAGTTGGTAGGGTGCCAGTTTACCACATGGGAGGCCCCGGGTTTGGTCCCGGGGCCTCTTCTAATGGGTGGACCGCCTCAAGAAAGCAAGCCAACGTGGGTGGGGGATGCTGCCGCAGGCGGTGGGGCACACTGCCGCAGGCAAAGGCAAACCCCCGTGAGCAAGGGCAAGCCCCCACCAGCAGGCAGGCTGCCGCACCGGTGAGCTGACTCAGCAGGTTGCCCCAGTAGGGGGAGACAATCAGACACAGAAGAACGCAGAGAAAAATGAACACAGCAAGAACAAGCAAAAAGGGGGGATGTATAATAATAATAATTTTAAAAAGTAAATGATTTTTTTAAAAAAAAGGTTAATTCAGATAGTTCCTGCCATTTCAACATTTGTTTTGGTGGAGGGACTGATCCCTGGAGCTTCTTACTCTGCCACCTTCCCCAATCCCTCCAACATGTATTTATCAGGAAAATTTTTTCACAAAACATTATCATAAAAAGTTTATAAAGCAACATGGATAGTGTGATGGTATTTCTGCCAAAGGAAAATATTTGTGTGTGTGCATAGAGAAAAAGTCTTTAAGTGGGGAGTGGGTATAGTTCATTGGGTTGAGTGCCTCCTTCCCATATATGAGGTCCCAGGTTCAATTACTGAGACTGCAATTTTAAAAAACATCTTTAAGGATATGCAGCTAACACATAATCATAGTTATCTCTGAGATAATGTCATTACAAGAAACTCTCACCTTTGACTCCATTAAACTTAGTGTTTGGGTTTTTACTGTAATGAGAATGTATTGCTTTTATAAGGAAAAATCATTAAGATATGTCCATTAGGCAAAAAAAAAACAGCACTCCATATGAAGAAAATACCTGATAAAAGAATCTAAATATCAACAAATGAAACAGAATAGAGGAATGGAAAATTACGCAAGTGTATATGTATGTGTGTGCAGTGTGTAACAAAATAGATTGCCTAAGAATGTTAAATTAATTTTTAAATAAGTATCCTTAAAACAAAAGGAACACCCTTCAAGGAAAACTCTAAGGACTACACCATTTCAAAAAACTTTGGGGAACAGAAAAGAAGGAAACTGAGGAATGAAAGTACTCTAAAAGTCTGACCCTATTTGGGTAAAGCAAAGTTAAAGTGTTATGGTAGAGGAAATAGTACATCTTGATGGGGAAAATATCAGATGACATATTTATAAACATAGTAGAGTCTTCTGTAACAATTAAGAGTACAGGAAAAGAAAAGATAACCATTTAGAATAGAAAATATCACAGAACTTCCAAACTAATACAGAAAAAATGAATATTGCAACTTAATCAAACCAACAAAATTAAGAGAGCAGAAAATAAGAAAACAACTATGCAAGTTACTGGTGGGAAAGGGAGCTCATTATCTGAATTAGGCCTACAGGGCTCTCTTTTGAATCAAGCAAACAAGTTTTGGTACATACATTTTTTGGACATCTAGTTGTTATCCACATAGATGGAATCTATATAGAAGAGTTGCTGCTGTAAGGATAACTACTTCCACTCTGAGAAGAATGTAAAAGAAAGAATAGGCTAAATAAAATAGAATCTTAGGGAGTTCCAGGAAGATGGCATCAGAGTAGGCAGGCAGGACTCAACTCTCTCATAAAAACAATGGAGAAAGGGGCAAAAGCTGTCCAAGGGACCTGCTTTGGGGGTCAACAGACCAGGACAGTGCTGTGCAACTCCCAGGAGGGTGAGGGACAAAGAGATGAAGAACCCAAAAAAACAAACATGAGTTACTAATACCCTGCGGCAACCAGAAACAGCTCCCACTCCCATCCTCAAGACATTACGCCAGAATAAAACCCTGGCTCACTGCAGTCAACTGAGATGGTAAGAGATGTCTTCCTCCCTCTCAGCTGTTACAAGGGAAGACAACGGGTGAGCTGGAGGGCTACTCTTTAGTGAATTCAGCCAGCAGAGCCTGCTTTGAATCTTGGCTCTGGCCAGACGAGAAACACATGAAAGTGGAGGTTGAAAGAAATACCTCCGGGGCCGGCTCGATAGCCCAGTGGATAGGGCACCAGCATACCATATGGGAGGCCCCAGGTTCGGTTCCCGGGGACCTCTCCTAGCGGGCAGACCGCCTTGAGAATGGCAAGCCACCATGAGCGGGCCAGAGCCGCCATGGGCAGGGCAAAAAGCTGCCATGGACAGGGCAGTTCGCCCGCGAATGGAGCGCAGCCAGCCACCCGTGAACTGAAGCAAGAGCCGGCCGTGAATAGAAGCAGAAGCCGCCCACAAGCGGGGAAAGCCGCGCCTGCGCAGTGACCAAGTCTCGGCACATCGCCGCAACAGGGGGAAGGGGAGAGATGTAATAAAATAAATAAATCTTTAAAAAAAAAAAAAGAAAGAAAGAAATACCTCCATGGAAAGGATCACTGATAAGTGCCATCTTCTGGCCAACCAGGAAAATTTAAGATGAAAAACTGCTTTTAGGGCTCTCTTTAGCCCCACCCCTGGAAGAAAATCTACATTCCATTAGTGAGTCCCTGAACTGATTTTGATAACTTAAGCTGGGCAATTTTAAAGACTTAGAATATGTTGAACCAAAAATAATAGAAGAGTTGTGGAAAAAAACATGAGACAAGAGAGAGAAATTGACCATCAGAGTAAATTCACCAACAAATTCAGATACTTAGACATCAACAAAAAATTACAAGCCATACTAGGAAACAGGAAGAGATAGCCCAACCAAAAGAACAAACCAAATATCCTGATGAGATACAGGATTTAAGACAACTAGTCAATGATAATCACACAAATCTCCTAAATCAATTCAAAGAATTGAAGGAAAATAAGACTAAAGAGATAAAGGATATTAAGAAGACACTTGGTGAGCATAAAGAACAATTTGATAACCTGAAAAGAAAAGTAACAGAGCTTATGAGAGTGAAAGACATGATGGATGAGATAAAAAATATGTTAGAGACACATAACAACAGATTTGAATTGCTTGAAGAGAGAATTAGTGATTTTGAGGACAGAATATCTGAACTGGAAAAGACAAGAGAACAGAAAGAGAAAAGAATGGAAAAAATGGAACTGGGGCTCAGGGGATTGAATGACAATGAGAAATGCACAAACATATACATTTGGGTGGGTTTAAAGTCTTCACAAACAAAAACTAATAGAGTACATTACAAAAAAAAAACTAGAATTACA
>PVKH010026663.1:0-13160 GCA_004027955.1 Chaetophractus vellerosus
GAGATAAGACATTCACATGTGAAAACCTAAAATAATAAGAGTTCTTTTGAGGACACATGTGCTTTCTTTGAGTTACAGATATCCTATATTTGTAGGAGACAGGAGAAAATTCAGATAGGAAGGGAGAGTTAAAAAATGTTTTATGGAGGGAAGTACGTCTTGAGATGGAACCTAAAGGAAAAATAAGATTTATATAGGCAGTGAGCAGGGATTGATAAAATAGTGCATATTTTGTGTGTGTATAAACTTTACATATATAACATATACTGTAATTTACTATGATTGTAATGCCTTCTAAATGTCAGGAGGCATGCTAGGTGAATAAATATTTATTCCACAGCTATGCAACTGAGAAAGCCAGGTAGGTAGTTTACTAGACACATGAGGCTGAATCCCTAACTCTTCTAGACTGGATCATCCTAAGTCATTCCTGGTCATTTCATCTACCTTGTCAGAGGTGGCCTGGTGGGCATGTGACCTAGTTCAGGCCAATGAGATATGAGGGGAAGACTGTTCAGTGGGTTATTGGAGAGATTACCTTCCTCATGAGAAGGATTCATAGGAAGAGACATTCTTTCTACATCCTCTGGAGATTATCTTGTCTGGACATGGATCTGCAACCGCTGTGGCCTTCTTGTAGCCATGAGAAGAACCAGTGTTAGATTGAAGCTGATGTTGAAGATGGCAGAGAGAAGTGCTGGTAAGAGCCTGGGATGTGGGGTAACCAGAGAATCATTACACAGGCCACATCTTGAGCTTGTCATGGACTTTGAGTTATGTGAGGTAATAACATTTTTTATTGTTTAGACCTTTGTTTTCTATTCCTTGTGGTCAAAAACATCTTGTGTGATATAATGCAATTACCCCCATTTTATATATGAAGAAGCTAAGGCTTAAGACAAATAACTTTCCCAAGATCATACATCTAATAAATGTCTGAGCTTGTGTCTGAACCCAGGTTTATTTCATTCCCTTAATATTTCACCAATGCCTCTCAAACATAAAAAAATTTTCATAAATTAATAGGACCCTGGATAAATAGTATAGGTCACTATTGCCAATTCATATGTGCAGGTATTCCTCTAGTATCATGATATCTACCACTCTTGTATAAAATAATTCCATGTCTCTTCAGTGTGAAGAACTGGTTTTGTAGCACCTCAGTTATATGAAACAGTGAACTTATCCTCTAGAGCCAAGATGGAGAAGACACAACTAAACATAAGCCATTCTGTATCTCCCAGAGGATGGTCTTGACTTAAGAATACATACATTCTTTCATTTCTCTTGACCACAGTTTGTTTCAGTGTTGAATACCATCTTATTTAACATGGTAGAGATGGCTAATTGAGTGGTCCACTTTCCATAGAATAGAGGTGGTCCTTGGAAGTGGTTGCCCAGCCAGAGACTACCTTTCCTTGTCTTCCTTGCATCTTAGTGGAGCTCTAAGTCTAGTTCTCACCAATAAAACATGAACAGAAGTGAAGTGTGTTACTTCTTAGGGGAGGTGGTTAAGAGGGATGTTTACCTTTCCTACTTTCTTGAATCTTACCCACTGATTGGATCAGAAGACTTCAAAGTTCTCGTAGATGGTAGAGCCACAAGGTGTAAGAAGTCAGAGTTCCTGACTCACCATGAGGAAGCCTTCCAGCAGCCAGGAACACCCAGATTGAACATAGTAAGAAAGAAGCTTTTACAGATAAGCCTTTGAAATTTTTGAAGAATATTTGTTACTAAAGCTAATCTTACCCTAATAAATACAATTAGGATGTTTTGGCTGCAACTATGAGAAAACCCTTAACCTATTTGGCTCCGATAAGGATAAATCATAATGACATTAATAAGAAGCCTGAAGTAATTCAGGCTGAATTGTTTAATTCAGTTGTTCAGCATTTTAATCAATGACTTATTCGTCTCACCTTTCCGTTCTGCTATCCTTAGGCTAGCTCCCCTCAGGGTCCCAAAATGGATGCTTAATTCTAGGTATCACATACAGGGGCATGTCTAGCAAAAGAGAAACTTCTCTTCCTGTTTATTTCTTTTGATGATTTAGTAAATCTTTCTCAAAATTTCCTTCAAGGGGAACCGGCTGTGGCTCAATTGGTTGGGCTCTGGTTTACCACATGGGAGGCCCCGGGTTTGGTTCCCGGGGCCTCCTGGCGAAGGCAAGCCGCCGTGCGGTGAGCTGACGCAGCAGGGGGAGCCAAGCAGACACAGAGAAATGCAAAGCAGATGAACACAGTGAGCACAAGCAGCAAGGAGGGGATATATAAATAAATAAATAATAAATCTCTAAAAAAAAAATTCCTTCAAGATTCTTCCCTTTAGCTCATTGGCTTGTGTCACATCACAAGGTGTCAATGCTCCTTCCTAGTCCACTCACTAGCAAGACAGTAGTAGCTTAGTGAAGCACATGGCTCTATGGAGGAGAGTGGATTTCCTAAACAAATGTGGGGTTTTGCCAACCAGGAGAAAGGATGGTAGATATGGTGGATTGAATTGTGTTGCCCAGTTTAGACATGTTCTTGGTCTTGGTTCACGTTCTGGTGGGAGTGGACCCATTGTATATAAGATCTCTTCAAAATTTTATTTCAGTTAAGGTGAGATCCAACTGAATCAAGCTAACTTTAATCCCGATTACTGGAGTCCTTTATAGGCAGAGTGAAAGACAGAGAGAAGTCGGCAGAGGTCTCCATGTGCATTACTATATGACAGAAAAGTCAGGGACTGAATCTCCATCAGCCAGCCTCAAAATGCCACAGTTTTTGGGAAGAAAGCCTTGCCTTGCTTATGCCTAGATTTTGGGCTTCTCCTAGCCTGGAATGCTGGAGCCAATAAATTCCCATTGTTTAAGCAAACCCATTGTATGGTATTTGTTTCAGCAGCTGGGAAACTAAAATAGTAGGCAACAAACATTATCTGCTATAACTACTTTATTATGTTTATATGTTTTATTACTAGAGTTGCTTTGATGGAATTCAGAAATTTAAAGACTGCCTTTTCCAGGGATGCATTTCCTGCCTCTTGGGTAATAACGATAGTACTTAACTATAAAGTATTGCTCAGATGTTCATGAAACGCTTTCACTACTTACTCATTTACTTCTTAAACAATCATGTCGTGTAGCTAAAACCAGATGAGCTAACATTAAAACTAAGAAACTTTGACATCTAATCCATTGCTCTTTCTGCTGCAGCACTCCATTTACAAATGGAAATTCTTATCTCCTGGGAGACACAAGCTTACTGTCTGTGGTAAACCTTGGTCTTTTTTGGCTACCAGCATATATTTTCCTTTCTTTTGGTTAATGCTAATCTGATTTTATTCTGGGGGAACCACCTCTTCTTCTACTCTCAGCTTAAGGGCTTTAAGGAGAGTTGGCTATACCCCTCATTCCAAGGATGAACATATGATTCAGATGGCCAATCAAAAATGTCATTCTTCTGGCTTGTGGCCCCATATGGGCCAAAAAGAGGTCCAGAACCTTCATTGTTTAGGGGAAAATATACCAAACTGCAGCTGTGTGCAGCCACCATGCTCACCATGTGGATCCCAAGAAAGAAGCCAATAGAGCGAACGGATCACACACTTGAATCTGAAGACATCATTTAGGTCCCTGAATCCAGTCAAGCCTGAAGCCAAATTTGCTTGTGAGCTTTCCACAAATTTCCCACTTTTGCTTAAACCAGTTCAAGTTGGATATTCTTTATCAAGGATTTATGGAACAGTAAGTTTAACTCATATGGATAAATAGTGAATTGTTAAATACTATAAATAATTAAGAAGTTACAAATACTAGAGAAGAGCTCTTTCATTTTTAGTCATCTCTGATTTCAGAACTTTGAACCAGAAGCTTGAGTGGGCACTTAGCTAGTTTAGCCCTGAGAGCAGGACCTCAGCTTCTTTAAAAATAAAAAATAAAAATTATATATATAAAAAAGATTTTGTGCTTTTACTCATGAGGTCTGAGTGATAGGCGTTCAGCACATGTGAGAGCTCAGTAAAAAGCTTGTTGAATGTTGAATGAATCTGGCCCAGTTTGAACTTCCATAAAGGACCAAACGTGTTTATGCCTCAGACCCGAAATAATTATTTTGTACTTTTGCAACAGATCGTGAAATAATATTTAGTGAGATAAACTATCCCTTTTTCTTTTGCTTTGTAATTTCTTAATATATACTTTATGGAGAATGACACCCAAAATTTAACTGTGTGAATGTATGGATATGTGTGTGGGGGCGGGGAGAGGGGTAAAGGGATCTCTTTAGCAGGGGGTGGAATTTTAAAATGCATCTCATGTATTGTATTTGCCTTATTCATATTTCTCCTTCATTATAGCCTAGAGTCAGGCTATTTAATATGATTACCAGGTCACAGTTCAGGCCTGTGAATGAACTTCACTGAGTTTTTCAGTTCATTTAATACATATAAGGCAATTTACTCAACAAAATTACAGTTGTGCTATTTCTGAATCCACAATACTTTAGTATTTATTGGCATTAATGGAATTTGGGAAATAAAATTTTCTGTTTATTCAAGAAAAATAAGGCACTTTAAACTCTCTTCATGACTTAGCTTGCATCGATTTCCTGTAGACCCTGGAAAAGGCAGCTCTTTTTTATTTCTGCCGCCACATAAGCAGCTGGAAAGGATGAAGTGGGGGTGAGGTGGAAAAGTGTAGAACACTAGTTACTAGTACATGGAAGCTGGAGATTATCCAATCCACTTGTTTCTTGGATAATGGGCTCTGATAAAGAATGTAAGCTTCTTGAGGTCAAGAATCTTGTCTGACTTATCCATCCATTAGTTAGGCAGAGCCTAACACATATGAACACATAATAAATATTTTATTAATGGCTACTGAAAGGATAGGTGAATAGAGAACTGTTCAGAAATTAAATAAATGATGCTGTAGTAAATTTCTTCATAAAACTCAGAGTCTTAGCACCCTTTAGCCTAATTCAGACCCTCACTGACAGGGCTATTTTGCTTATCCTTGAATTAGTTCCTTTACTTATTCAACAAGTAATTACCAAGTGCTTACAAAGCCTTAGCCAGCAGTTGTCAACAGGGGATGGGAACAGGACCTTCCCCCAGGGGGGCAGGATTTGAAAACATGTGGGGGCATTTTTGGATGTCAGGATGACTGCCTCTATTGTTATTTAGTGGGTGGAGGCCAAGCATGCAATCCATTCTACTATTGTTGGACCTTGAAGCTTGTTTCCAGCCGTTATAAACATCCTGTACTTGCCTTTTGGTAAGATTCCTTTCTTGGTGCACATGTGCAAGAGTTTCTCTAGGGCAACCAATGGCTTTCAAACTCGTAATCACAGCTGATAGTGATTAAAACGTGTGTACATGTATATGTCTATCTGAAACAAACATTTGGCATGACAATACTATACTTTACTATGTGCTATGCACTCCGCTCTATTAAAAAATAATGTTGCTTGCAACCCCTTTAATTGATTTCACAAATTACTCATTGGTCAAAACTTATAATTGAAAAAATAAAGGTGTAGGGGCATGCCTAGTAGCAGAATTACTGAGGCAAAGAATATGCTTATGCTTAACTTTTCTAGGTAATGCCAAACTACTTCCCAAAGTTGCTATTCTAACGTACACTTACCAAGAATGGGTAAAAATTTCTGTTCCTCTTTAAACTTACATTCTACAAATGTGTATATCATGCTGTATACAATTTTTTATCAGTTTTTTTCACTTAACATTAATATGAACAATTTCTGATATCATTAGTTGGTTTTTAAATATGAGATTTTGAATGATGGCCTAATATTTCATTGTAAAGGTATATCAGCGTGCAGTTGACTCTTCCCTTATTGCTGACCATAACTTTGCTTCCAAGGCTTTGGATAATTCTGTAATTTAGTCATTGATTATAATCTTTGACTAATCAATCTCTGATTGCATCATAGGATAGATGACAAGTCTCAGGATTACTGAATTCAAGGGTGTGACCATGTTTCTGGCTTTTGATATGCATTTTCAATTGCCCTTCAGAAAAGTTGTACCTATTTACTTTTTGATGAATTCAGGCTTTCCTAATTTTTGACTGGGTAAAATCAAGTTTAATTGAATATTTAACATTAGACAGGAGTGTTGTGTTTATAAAACATTACTCTTAAAAATATTTGGAAATGTGTTTTCCATTCTCCATATTTAGAAGTGTAAATGTAAACAGAAGTGGGGAAGGAATTCCAGCCTTAACACTGTTTAAGGGGCCAGCTGTAGCCCAATTGGTAGGTTGCCAGTTTACCATATAGGAGGCCCCGGGTTTGGTTCCTAGGGCTTCCTCGAGCGGGCCGACCACCTTGAGAAGGCAAGCCGTCGCGGGCAGGGCAAGCCCCCAAGGGCAGGGAAAGCCCCCGCAAGCAGGGCAAGCCCCCATGAGCAGGCAGGCTGCTACGCTGTGAGCTGACTCGGCGGGTCGCCGCAATGGGGGGAGACGAGCAGACACAGAAGAACGCAAAAATGAACACAGCAAGAATGGGTGGAAAGGGGGGATATGTAATAAATAAATACATCTTTAAAAAAAAAAAACCCACTGTAATAATTCATTTCATGTTAATGTTCCCCTTGCTGTGATGTGAAGTGAAAATAACACTGAAGTAGCCACCAGAAGGCCTGACTTTTAATTTTGCCCCTCATCAACTGTGTGACCTTTAGCAAATCACTTAACCTCTCTGAAGCTTCCTGCGTAGAATGTGATGCTTGGCTCTGCCTATCTCACAGAGTACATGTGAGGATTAAACGACCCAGGACATGTGAAACCATCAGTATTGAAACTGGTCAAGTGAAAACATGAAATCTTGCAAAATTCATTTGGAAATATTTTTAATCTATTCACTAGATTGATCACCAAGGTGTTGGTCTTGAATTAGTAACCAGATTTTCCATGTATTTTACCAGCGACATGTTTATTTTAATTCAAAAGTTTATATTAAAGAAATAAAAAGCAAACTGCCCATAATTAAAAAAAAAAATAGCAGTGCCTAGATCACAGCAACTGGAGATCCTGATTTTATTGGTCTAGGATGGGGGTCTGGGCTTTGGCATAGTATTTAGGATTCTCAGGTGACTTTAATATATAACTGGGGCTGTTAACCTTGACAACTGTGCTGTTTAATATGATAGCTACTAGTTACATGCGGCTATATAAAGGTAAATATAAACAAATTTAAAATTTAATCATATTTAAAATTGAATTCCTCAATCACCGGAGGCACGTTTCCGTGCTCAATTGTCACATGTGGCTGGGCTGGCGGCTACCATATTGGACAGCACAGAAGAACTATGCTGTCATTGCAGAAATTTCCACTGGACAGTGCTAGTTGATAAAAGAAGGAAAACTTTTGATAAGAGAGTAGTATTTTTTTTTTCCTATTTACGCATTCAACCACCAAATATTTGCTGTGGGCTTACTGTATGCCAGCAATGTGCTAGTTTATCACTTTCCTATTATCCTCCTGTTATTTGTCATGTATGAATAACACCTGTCCTGGTATTTACATGGTTTTCGTCCTTTAAATTCCTTGAAATCATATCAACTCTTTTTTTTTTTTAGCCTAAATAGGTCTATATTAAAAGTAAACACTTTATCATCACAAAAAATGGAAAGTCACTTTTATTTGCCTAAAATATAAAGAAATCTTTTTTAAAATATAAGGTGACTTCTGGCAACAAAGTGTAATTATGAAGGTGTTCAGTTTAACTACATAAAAAATGCCAGATAAAAGGTAACAATTTTTTAAGTTTCACCATGTAGCTATCTGAAGTCAAAACAGAGATTTCCCCCAGAGAAGAGAAAAGACAGAGAAATGAAAGGCAGAGTCATGAGCAGGTGGTGAAGTCCCGGAGGCCCAAGTGAGATTCTTGTCCTAGTTAGAGCCATGGAGGCTGGGCTTCTAATAGGCAGGCTGAGACAGATGGGGAGCCAGAGGAGCTGGAACTGAGAAACTGCTCCCCCTCCCCAAACACGCACACACGCAAGCAGACTCGTACACACACATATGTTAGAGGCTCAGAGAGTTTCGGTGGGAACAAAAGCAAGGATGTAGAAATTCTGCCTGGGTTTGGATGGATCAAAATTTTGACAAGTAATCAAAAGGAAACCAAAACTCTAGGCCTACACACCAAGTTGAAGCTGAGAACAGATGAACCTTTTGCCTGCCCTGGCAGATAGAAACCTGGAATATCACCTAAGTTTAGCTTACCAAATGCTCACTCTGAGACTTGGTGGGATTCTTGAGAGGCCAAGGCCAAGGCTGAAGAGCCCATCCGTGATGATCTACAGTGACCGCAGCAGGAGAGTCCATGGCATGTGGCTGAGAGCCCAGGGCAGAGGAAACATGCAGCCAAACATCCAGTGTCCAGGGGTGACAATGCCACTTCGAGGGCATCATAAACATAAGCTGGGGTTATGTTCTTGGCCACAGATTGTGTCTCTTGATTGCCCCAGTTCTCCAACCTTCCTGGCAGTTCTGCTTAAGTTCACTACAACTAGTTTCTGTGTCTCTGCAAGTTATGAACACCCACTAAATACTTTTTAAGAAGAGAAATGGCAAGATTGATTCATGGGTTTGTTCCCCTGCGTCCAAGGAATGATGGCCCTTTCTTCTGAAAGCACGCACACACACACAATGGGATGCTTTTGAAGAGCTCTAAATTTGGATTGCATTTTTTTTTTCTGTGCTATTTTAGATCTGGGCCAGCTCTCTGTTGTGAAGAGTAGGTGCATCTCAAGGTGTGAATTAAGTGACATGATGAAAAGACTGCTGCTCCAAAATGAGTGGCCTTCTTGCCAACTGACCACAGACCCTCTGCCCTACCTGGCAGTTCCACTAGTCTCCAGGTATTACTCAGGGACCGTGCCAGGGGCCCTTGCCTTTGCCTGTCCACCAGCATTGGCCTTTACGATGGGGATTCATTAGCCTTTAAGCTTACCGCTCTGAGGCCATGAAGATGTCCAAATCAAGGCATCATCAGGTGCTGTTTCCTCCCCAAAGACCAGCTGCCAGCGACCCTGGACTCCTCTGTCACATGGCAAGGCACATTGCGGCACCTGCTGATTTCTGCCTTCTCTCTGGGGTTTTGTTGCTTTTAGCTTCTTGATTCCATGGCTTTCTCTCTACCTGTGTGTGTTTCTCTCTATATTCATTGTGTTTATAAAGGACAGAGTAAGAGGATTAAGACCCCACCCTGGGCCATGCTTCCTGAAGTAACCTAATCAAAAGATCACACCCACGATAGGTTCACAGCCACAATTTACACACATTAAAAAAAATTATTTTTCAGCTAAAAATCTGAAAGTAAGTTGCCAGGTGTCATAACACTTCACCCCTAAATACTTTAGGCTGCGTCGCCTACATCATCACAAGCCCTTGATCACTAAAAACAGTGAACACAAATTGTCTAATATCATCTAATATCAAATCCATTTTCAAATGTCTTTTGTAGATGGCTTTTATTTAACCACAGTTCAGTGAAGTTTCAGGGTTTCATTTGCTGTGTCTTTTTTCCTCTCTTGATGTGGAGCCTTTAATCCCCCCCTCACGATATTGACTTCTTTCAAGAATGTAGGTCAGTGGTCTTTTAAAGTGCCTCCGTTCTGGAGTTGTCTATTTCTTCATGATGTCTAACTTGTACTTCCATCTCCCTTATTTCTTATTAACTGGAAACTAGGTTTAGATTCTTGACTAAATTCACTGCCAATGTTTTTGCGAGACTACGTCGCAGTGAATTTGTGAACTTCATATTGCATCACATCGGGAGGCTCATTTCAGGTTGTACCATTTGTCAGACTTCTAAACTTGACCACCAAGTGCGGGGACCCTCGATCTCTCCATTATAAAGGTACATTTTCCCCTTTTGCAGTTATTAAGTAATGTGCTGGATGGTACTCTGGCATTGTGAAAATACACTGTGTCTCAATAACGTTTTACTTAATGATTTTCACATTTGTTATGATACTTACTTGAATCGATTGTTACATTGGAGCTTATGAAAGATTAATCTGTCATCATTCTCTCTACATTTATTATATGGTACTATTATTTTCTCTCTCCTCACTCTTTCTTGATCTAACAATAGATCCATACATTTAATGATAGAAAACCACTATATCTAAGAATAAATGAAATTGACATAATATGCAATAATGCTGCATTTTATTTTTTTCCTTTGCTGGGTAAAACCAACACATTTTCTCACACCTATTTAGCTCTTGAGAAATTCATAGCCTCTGAGGCAGTGTAGTTCCTAATGGAAAAATTGCTTTAATTTCAACTATTTCTAAAGACACAGTCAGCATTCAACAGTGCTGTGTTGTTCATCTCTGTGAGTGTTTCAGTAGGTGAGGAAAAAATTTGTGAGTAGGGAAAACAGTTCGCCTGAAATCCAAGGACCTAAGAGTTCAATGTGAAAGCACCCAGGGTGGGTGGTTGGGGTGGGGAACAAGCAGATCACAGACAAATGCTTCTCTCTGGTCTCTCCTCTGATCTGCTATGGTTTGTTTAAATCAAACACACATTTTATGAATGTTTATTCTGTGCAAAACACTCTGCTAGTATCTCTTTCTGCTTATTGACTTCTAGAAACTTTAAGGATTACTCATTCACTTACTTATTCCTTTACTTATTCATTTATGAAAACTGACTGCACACTCACTGCATGCAAGGCCCAGAGGAGACTCCCTCTCTTCTGGAGAGGAGACTCCCTCTCTTCTGGAGAGGAGAACCACACTTAAACATCCATGGTGACGTAGAAAGCAGGTTCATATCATCCTTCACACCCAGGACCCTTCAGATCTTCCATTATAATTCAACTCTGTCTCTCTCAAATAGTGTTTATCTGCTTTGTTCTGTTAATCTGAGTGGTATTTTGGTTGTCATTTGCTTTCTTGAACTGCTCTTAACATCCTCAAGTAGTGAGAAATATTTAAAGGCTATTTTTCTAACAACTTCTAGCACTTGTTTCTTATTTAAATCAGAGTTCATGATCTTCTCTAAAGCAATTACTTCAGTAAAATATCCCTGCCCCCCATTTTTTTCCAGCAGAATTTTTGGCTCCATAACAATGAAGAGCATGACTGAAATTCAAAACATGAATCCACATGTATATGAGTTTGGGCCACATGTCCCTTGATTTATAATTCTTCATTTGCAGAATGGCAATAAAAATATCTAGCCCACAGTGCTATTGAGAAGATGAGAGAATAGGTCTCATTGAACCCAGGGATCAATAAAGCGTAGCTATTATTTCAATGCTATTAATGATAGTATTTGACTCTAAATATAATATCACATGCACTTATTTTCTCTTAACAAGATGTTTAGGTAAACTGTGAGGGACTTTTCTTGCTTTGCTTGCTTCTCATTTCATTCTGGTCCTATATATTCATCAAGCTTATAGTATCTTTCCTGTCGCTTTCCTCCTCAAAAACTCGTAATGATTTTCAATTTCTTGTGGTGCAAACATCACACTCCAAAGGCTGGTGTTGTAGGACCCCTGCAATCAAACCAGATTACTTTTTCCTCTCCAAACTCACTCTATAGGTTTTCTCTGCACCCTTATTGAAGGAGCAGGCTGGTAACCGAACTGTGACCCCTAGGCAGAGGGAAGAAGAACTAACCAATAGGATAAGAGATTTTCAGCCAATAGGATCCATCACCCTAATTAATAATCAGCCAATCAATGCCTCCCAGTTAGCATACCCCATTAACATAAACTGCTAATCTAGTTTCCAAACCCTATCCAATGCTCTTGTGCAGAACCCAATGATTAATCAATTAGAGCATCTCAGCTTTAGGCTCCACCCCCAGGGCGGCTGCACAGTGAACCTATATATAGTGCAGCCCCAAAGCCCGGAGGGTGCTTCCATCCTCGCCCGACCAGACTAACACCAGAGCTGCAACACTGAGCTGAGCTGCAACACTGAGCTGTGCGCCTCTATGGTCGCCTTGGCCAGGCTTGAGCTGTGACACTGAGGGTGCTTCCATCATCGCCCCGACCAGGCTCAAGACGCAACCCTGAGCTGTTAGCAAATAAATGTCTGGTCACTGCACTGAAGTCACGTTTCTTCGTTCTGAAGTCTGTCCAAACCAAGGAACAAAAGTGGCGGTAACACTTATCAGACTTTCCCTCCAACCTAAGGCTCTTTATCCCTTATTTTCCACATTGTCTGCCTCTTCCTGTCCAAATCATATTTATTCTTTGATGTGAAGCTCTAAGTCAGCTTAATTGAGGAATCTCCCCTAATTTCCTCTATTGAAAATTGTTGCTTCCTTTTTAAGATCTTTGATAATCCTTTAACCACAGTTGTGCTGTAGGGGGCTTACCCCTTTTATACTATATGTTATTGTGATTTTCCTGAGTGTAATTCATTACTTTCCGCAGACTCTTTAATATCCTACCTCTCCCAGGTATTTCTGGGAGTTGCCCTGAAGTCATCAACAGGAACTCATAAACATATTTGTTCTGTTACCATGGAGTGTTGGCACTTGTAGGCCTCTTGTTCTGTTTTAGTCCTACCTTGGTGGATATCAAGGAGTCCACCATTGCCATTTTCTTTGTTATTTCCACTTGGTAGAGGAACTAGGTTCCTGTATCCCCTGCCTCCCCATTGTGGTCTGCCCAACACCACCTCTTCCACTGCCAAAACAAGGTGGGATATCATTGTCAAATGGAGGTGAATGCCCCTCTACTTCTGATTATACTGGAGCTTCAGTACCTATGAGCCATTAGCTCTTTTTCCTTACAGCTTTCTCAGCTTCATCATCATCATAAGACTCAGTCTAAAGTTCTTGGGGGCTGGCCAAGAGATAAATTGTCTTGGCAAACATCATGCTATTCTCCACACCACCTCATCCTTCTGACAACTGAAGCTTTGTTACTGATTAAGCCTTTGTGGTCCTGCTGATTTTCCCAGTAGATCCTAAGAGCTCCTTAAAAAGACAAAACCTCTCTACTATACTAGTCTGCCAGACTTTTCCAGACATGTCCGAATCCCAACTTTAGGTAGGAGTTCCTACTGGGATCTCTATGTTTATCTCTCATAAGCATTACTTGATTGTAAGCTTACTTAGGGTAGAACTCATGTCTCATGTATTGTAGTATTCCCTCACAATAAGTTCCCAATAAAT